>JACYFI010000247.1:0-14605 GCA_020975735.1 Ophiocordyceps xuefengensis
TTTCTATTCACTGAACCGGACAATTTTTCTAATTCAAAATTTCTTGCGCAAGAGATGATTTCGAGGAAGATAACAATTTATTTTTCTATTAATTAAATTATTCCCAGCCTTGCTTAAGCTTAAGGGTGATAGATGTGTCACTACCAAACCAACAGCCACCAAATTAAAATAGAATATTAAAGAGATCTAATGTTCATACACAATTGAGAATTTTTTCAAGTAATTGAAATTCTAAGGGTGAAAATTATCCCTATTTTCAAAAGAGCCAGCAAAAAGTTGTAGTCTTGCCCCATCTGACAGACAATCACTTACATTAATCTACATATTACACTAAATTTCCTTTAATGACTGAGCTAACATCTTAATTATTTATGTTTTATATAAAGAATTAATATCTTTAGTAAAACGTTTAATCTATGAGGAGATACTTGAACGGACGTTCTTCAATATAAATCTATAAATAAGGGTCGTACAGAGTATAAGTGAGACCTACCTTAAAAAGGTTATTAGTATTTAAAACAATAAGTATAATTTTTTGTTATTTTTCACCATAAGATCAGAAGCTGCTGCGTGCTTGCAGCAGCAAAGATATTTTTTTTGTTAGTGTTTGGTACCGTACTAGTACTAACTAACACTTAGATATTTTCCTAGTATTCGTGGTTTTTATCTTTATGACATTATTTAGTAACCACACTCTCCTAGTACAAAAAGGGATTAAATTTAAGTGTATATTATTATAGTATCTGAAGCTTTAATTTTCCCTTGCTATTTTTTTGGCTTATTTCCATAGAAAAGCCTGTGGCATAGGTACCAAACTCCGGGAAAACCGTAAAGCTTTAATGACTAAGCTATTTATCGAAAGTTTGTGTGGTCTCAGTAATGATTGAGCAGTATAGTAGTTCATTTATAAGCCATTTCTTGGCTTAAGCCAAAGGACTGGGAGGCATCGCGGATCCTTAAATCAGATAGAGGTCATATCTCTGTAAAAGGCAACAAGCAGACGGTATCCTCAATATTCATCTAAAATCTTGTTAAGGTGTGCTCTTAATGTGCCAGGGGAAATTGGATTTTTAAAAATTTCCTAATAAGAGATAATTAATACTATTTTATCGAGGATTCGACAAAAAATGTAGAATAAAAAATATTCTATGTTAAGAATACTCAAAAACATTCATATCTAGTAAAAAACTACATTCTTTAAATAACTTAAGAAATTAATTCCTTTATATATTACTGGTTTATGATAGGAGAAGGATGCTTTTTTATAGGTGTTTACTCGAGTTTAAATACTAAGTAGGTTATAGAGTAAATAGCTTATATTTCAGAAATAGGTCTCATTAAGGATATAGCCTTATTAGAATAAATTTCAATTGTTTTTTGGGGGTAGGGTTAAATACAAAAACTTAAGGGGCTGGAATCTGTTCAAGTAGAGCTATCCTGGTTTTTAAGAAGTATTTAAATTTAATAATTATCATTTTGACAACTATCCTATTAACTCACTTAAGCACCATGTCCGACTATTACTTTTTAAAGAAGTTATAAATTTGATGAAAGATTGAAAACGTGAATTAGAAGGTTTTAAATAAAAGTTATACTATTTAGAAGCTGCATTAAATTAGTGGAAAATATTCTTGAGCGTTAAAGCGTCTAGTTTTCCCCTAAAGCCAGGCCTTTAAAACCAGTGCTGCTCCGCCCAAAAATAATTTACTTTGAATTTTAAAGTGATTAGCGGTTGTACGAGACGCGGAAGGTGTTTTTTTATACGATTTAAAAGATCAGCCGCGTAATCAAAATTAGGAGAAACAGTTATGATTAAGATTTTATTTTAACCTCACAAAGTAAAGATAAAGACGTTTAGATAAATTTAATATCTACATTAAGTAGTGGTAGAAATATATCTAAATTGATTGTGGGGGAGTATTATGTGAAATACTTACAGATTTCGAAATAAAAATTATACCTATATTTAAAAAGTTAAATTAATGGTTTAAATTTAACAATTACGAAGATTTAAAACAAGCCGGCTTTACCTATGGACAAAAAAGAACCCCATTTAACTAGGAAGAAGGGTTAGATGAATTAATAAAAAATCAAAAGGTGAATGAATAGAAATATAGAAAGTATAAGTATTTAATATAAGATTTCTAAATCCAAAACTAAAAAGGTGATGCTTTTACACCAACAGTAGAATTAAGGAGGCTCAAATTACCTCCTATTGGTATAAGAACCTATAAGTCTTTCGAATTTACCTTTATAAAAGACAGTTAATATCTTTATTTATTCTAGTGGAGCGACAACTACTGTTCCGCCCACCACTCTTAATTACAAGGGGATTAGAAAAGGAAAGCTATAGATAGTACCATTTTTGAACAGTAGTTTTAGCCTTACTATCACTTGCTTTCTTAAAGAGTTTTACCTTTTTTTGTTTTAAAGTGTTATATACGAAATATATTGTTTTATATATATTTAGTGGTTATAACATTTTAAGTATTTAATAATTCATTAAACCCGCTGGGGCCATTGTAACCCTGAAAATCCCATCAAGCCCATTCTACATATTTAGCTGCGGCTAAAACTGTTAAAAATTTCTTTAAGCTTGAAATTCAATAAGATTCACTCCTTACCTCCTTATTGAGTAACGAGGTTTTACCAGACTCGTGAAGGGAGTTTTAGCTTATAAGTCTCAAAGATAGTTTTTACATCGTTCAGGCTATAATGTAACACTGAATTTAAAATGGAGTTACATAATAGGATAATATAATTACTAGGAAAAATTCCATACTTTTTTGGGATAAGGTACAATTATGACGTATGTAGATAAAAATAAGCAAGCTATAGTGTCCCAATCCGGCCAAGGGATTTTTGGCTAAAGAAAATTATACCTCATTTTGATAATACCCTTATTGATCAAAAAAGGCAGATTATCTCTAATCAACAAAGCGAATAAATTTAACTTTTACTACCAGGTAAAAAGCACGGTTGCTGATATTGAAGGGTGATGATAGCTTAATAGATATAAAGGGATCTATAACAAACAGAATGCTGTCTGATACAATTAAAAATTCATTTACCTAATTTAATGTGTACCATCGGTAGTGGATTTGATTACCACAATGATATTAAAGATCCTAAACCTGATCTGCTGGATTTGTAGAGGAGAGGTTTTTTTTATGTTAAGATCATTTACTAGTTAATAAAAAACTAATACAACTGTTATATGTTAATTTAGTTTTACTATTACTAACATGCGAGGAGATGAAGTTGTATTACAAAATTTATGGGGTTTTATTAAGGGTGTGGAAAGTTGGGAAAGGATAACAAGACCAGAGAAGTAAATTTATTCGTGCTATATAAATTATTGATATTAAAGATAAAAATAATTACCTTTCTTTCAAAATATGCCTTTACAAGTGTATAAAGTTTAGGATTCTTTAGATTTTATTAAAAGATCAGGTATCATAGCTGGTAAAGAATATTTCACAACCAAGATATTAAAAACGATATATTGCTTGGTTAAAGTCAGGTATGAATTGAAGTTAGAGAGATTAACTAAGCTAATTAGAACTACTTTTCTATAAATCAAAAAACAAAACAAATTAAAAAAATGGAAGGCTTTATCTTCAAAGTAATATAAGTAATTAGATTAATTATATATTTTTAAGGTATTTTGAAGACTTGTAGACTCATGGAACCCTCTTATAAATTTTCTTAATATTAACCAAAAATTAAATATTAATTATTGGTTTTGTTACCACCAGCAAGCCTCTTTTAATTAATTAAAGATTATATGTACCCTAATCTTATTTATAAGTTACGTATGAATTAGAATAAGATGGGGTTCAAGCCGACTCATATATATGAATAAAAGGTTTGTTTGGTACGCAACTATGCTTATTTAAGTGTCTTTATAATTTTATATTGAAAAAATATTTGATGTAGGTAAATAGGCAAAATTTATTGCACAAAGAATTGTCTGAGGCAATAATGAGAAATTATTGAAAATGTTATAAAAACATTAAAGCATGTACACTTTTTGATCAACGCATAGAATATGTGTTTCATCATTACATAAGTGATGGTGTATTTTAGGTACGTGTTTCTCTCTTTGGAACGGTTACCATGGGTTCCACGTTAACATAGGTACAATCTTCATAGCCTAAGGCTCTTGAGAATAGTCTAGCTGTGATCTTTAACGGAACACCATCTAGTTAGGTTTATCAGAATACATATCTTACTGAACACTTTGTTGAGCTTGTATGACTGTTTTTTATAGTTGTCTCCCGATTATTCTGAGGGTCCTAACATAAATAACGATCATAACATTAAACATGCACAAACAAGGATACAAAACGAATGCAAATGATACAATGAACAAATATCATATGAAGATATTTTAGTACACGCATCATTTTAATGTTTAGAAACCGCCGATGGTACAGATTCTCATACTGGTACTTAAATGCTGAGTACCCTTCCCGCGCCCATAGGAGAAATTTATGGACCGCATCTGTATACCTATGCCTGAAGGAGAACACCCAATGGAAACTATTCTATACAGGCCAGAAGAAAGAAATGGCCTATGTGAATCCGACCGATACATACCTAATGGAAATCCAAAGTAGATCAGATTCTGTAATTCTTCAGAAGGGATCGCCTTAGTACGTGGATTACAGTTCCCCGAGGAATCACCAGCAGATGAATTAATAGGTCGGGTGTGAACCCTGGTCGTCGAGTATCACCTGTAGAGGTAGACTCTACCAAGAGCGACAGATACCCATTTATCGTTGGGTTTCATACTCCCAAGTGTAGATATTATGAACAAGACGGGTGAGGTTCAAACCTTTTAGAGAGGATGAATTTTAAAACTAAGAATCTAGAAGTGGCATTACCATCCCCTTTCAGAACAACCTTTAACAGACATCACCTCAGCCATGATCCTAGTAATTCTCTACTGTACCATCACCAATCCGAGATGAAGCGATCAAAATTAATAGTAGTCAATCTGAACCTAGATTAGATCTAAGGATGAGCTGAGCCTCAACAATTGATAATCATGGCCCGCGGAGAATTAAAGGAGTAAAAAAGAGGAAAAGTGCATACTGGTTCTGATGTTGATTATGACAATAAACGATCCGAAGATAGAAAGATTAACAATAATGGTAAAATGTGATAAACCAGCTTATATAAGATAATTCGAAACCAGATATGATGGGGATTATGCATGGGGACGTATTCATTTGACGACTCATATAATTGATAATTCCTATAATTATGTTAAGTATTAAAATTATTTTCCATTAAAGAGGCTTGGCTAAACAAGGGCTCCATTTGTTATGCTTAGCAATAACAAATTTCAAAAAACCTACTCAATATTATTACAATATGAATCTTAGTATAAAATATTTAAGATATTATATGTATTAAGTCGGTCCAATTAATTTTATGGTTTGTTTTGGTTGGTAGGTGAAACATGCATTACAATTCGCTTATCCTACCGCCTTATCCCCCTTGCTGCGCCAAGCTTAAAGCTCAACAGGAAGCTAGGGTAAGAAGCTTTGCTTTAAGGTGGTGGCTATGCAAGCTATAAATTAGGCAAACCCTAAAATTACTCTTTATAATTACCTATATTTGGAGCTTTCTAGGGTGGCTTCTTACTTACTGACAAATCCCCTTTATCTATAACCTTGGTTCAGGTTATAAGCACCCAAAAAACTAATCTAATTAACTAATAAATAAAAACTTATCTTGTTATTTAACGACTCACTTCTACCTTATACTTATAAACATTTGTGTGATCTTGTATAATTATTTATTAGATCGTGTTTCAAATGAGCTCGCTGATCCTTAGCTAGTCCGATAAGTAGGAAAGAAGGCTTCGACACTACTAGCCAGTAAATATTCGAAAGCAAAAGTAAAAAAATTATATTTATACGGACTTAAGTTATGATAGACCCTACACGATTTCCGAGCTGGATATTGTCAGTCAAGTCTGACTAGCCGCGTATTATATATAAGCCGCTCTGCGAAGGACCCCTGTCGCGGTTATTGAATAAGAGCTTGTGTACTGAAATTCTTTGCCCTTACATATTTTACAGTTGAGTAGGGGCGAGCATACTCCTTATGTTTCATTTTGATCCTATACTGCAAGCCCTACGCTAGCTAGTAGAAAAAATAATACAAACCATACCCGCAACTGGGCACAAGATCAGTACCACAAGGATTAGGACTTCTTTTCCCTATCAAAGGGGGCACCGGATTTTGTTGATTTATTTTCTATCTCAATGAGGGGTGCATGTATGTTTCACTACCAACCACGCAGGGAACAGCAAAGTGGTAGACCCCTTGATCCGAACCTGGTTCCCTAGAATGAATTTTGGTTATAGGGCGTGCCTATCGATACCCCTTGTCGGTAAGCTTGATTAGTTATTGCTTGCTGTGGGCAAGCTAGGAAAATAAGGATGCAAAGCAAGGGTTAGGGATGCTTATATGTAGAGATAACTTGCAACACACAAGAAAAAATATAAAGTACCCAGTATAATATTATTAGGTCCTATTTTTATGGTTTAAAAAAAAAATTAAAGCCAGCAGGTCAACATGGGTTTGATTTTTCGACCCTATACGGAATGTATTTTCTAAGGTTTAACAGTAGAATTATCATAGATGCTTTTGAGTATAATTAGCCAATCTATTTTTTCGGGTAAACTGGTTTATTTAATCACAAGATCTATAGCATCTCTTATGCCTTTAATAGGATTATTTGCATCTATTTACTTTATTTAAGTATTATTAGGATTAAACCTTTATACGGTTCTCTATTTAATTGTATTATAGGGGCCGGTACTATATTTATTTTTTTATTTATCGAATGGTCTAATCTAAATGTAAGAACAGTGATTACAAAGGCAGATAATTGAAATAGTTATCCCCTTTAGCATTATTTTGCAACAATATTATTAATTATGCATTACAGCCAATTATTGCCTTACTTATGGAGCCAATTAAATAGTTAATGATAGTAAAAATTAAACGAATTCTAAATTAATTACTTATCCAGACAAGTAAATATGAGTGGGATATTATAGCCGAAAAGAAGGGAAGTTAGAGTTACCACTACCATTAATAAAACATCCTTAGAACAAACACAGTTATGTTATTGTTTGTTACTAGTAAAAAATTGGATGGGTAAAATGACAGGAAACAAGTCACATTTCTAAGTAGGAATATATTATATACTTCCTTATACAATATATGATGGTTATCTTGCTAGATAATCTTATTATTAGCGATGATAGGTGCCATTATAATTACGATAAAAAGAATACAGATAATGCAATAAATATATATAAGTATTTTTGCACGCAAGGTATTAAATTGAATCATTCTCTCTTGGTTCTTGCGGAAGATAATACTTAGCCTTACCTTCTTAGCCATGTTAAAGCTAAAGTAAATATTCTACTTATTTCAACAGCACTAAATGACTAGTATAAGATAGTGTTGGTCCTAGGGTCTTAAAGT
Source organism: Ophiocordyceps xuefengensis (assembly GCA_020975735.1). Taxonomy (NCBI): domain Eukaryota; kingdom Fungi; phylum Ascomycota; class Sordariomycetes; order Hypocreales; family Ophiocordycipitaceae; genus Ophiocordyceps; species Ophiocordyceps xuefengensis. Next base: position 7,516 of record JACYFI010000247.1, read on the forward strand.
AAAGACTTATCTTTTCAGGTTATCAAAATTTATCTTTCTTCTGTATATTTAAAGACTTCCTTGTTGTAATTCTTAGTTCCTAAAATTTGCGTTAAACTACAACATTTAAATTTAAACAAGGCTCGGGGCTAATATAAAATTCTACGCAATGGCTTTCACAGTAGCTCGCTCTGTTTTGATTTAATTTTAACCCTTCCCCTGGCGCGGCGATCTGCATAAAGTAGGGGCGGCTGGTTTAGCACTTGTATATAACTTCAACAGAAAGCCCCTGTTTATAATATAGCCTTGGCGTGATTTAGCACGTTTTTAAGGAAACAAATAGTGGATACGCGCGTGGAATACAACGAAAAATATGTGGCATCGCATGTATTGTATTTCTTCACCAACCAACCAATAACCTAAATATTTTTCTTATACGCTGACGTGTGAGTAATTTGATAAGTAGCTTTTCGTGATTTTGGACTGCTTGGTCTCTTCTCCTGGTGTAAATATTTTACTGGAGCACTTGCTTATTTATTTTATGAAGGCTCAAATAAATCAAGGAGCTACCGTTAATAATTTATTAAAAAATAAATAGGGAAATTATTCAGATTTGTAGAACGTCTTTGTCTTTACACCCAAGATTTAAAGTTCAAATCCTTTTATTTGTCCATTTCTATTATAAGTTCAAAGATAGACTGGTTTATGAATTGTGAATCTTATACCTCCTTGTCTAAATGCGTTATTTTTCTTACAAGGTTAGGGTGGGGGGTACGCTTCTGTTCTGGCTGCTACGCTTCTATAACTCTTATCCTCTGTGAAAACTGTTCGCTGTAAAAAAACTGTAAAATAATGAAGCAAAAACATCTAAAAAAAAATAAGATCTGCTTCTAGGGAGCTTTTTTTATACATACTTGTACCAAAGATTATAGATATAAGGAGGTAGCTTAGCCTACCTAAAGGCTATTAAAGTGAACTCGATCTGAAATAACTACACTGCTAAGGAATACTTGGTGAATAATGGTTAGTAATTAAATATGAGGCATCCACAAGTATCTAAACTATTATGGGAATATAAGGATGTCCTCAAACTTAATCCGGTAAAGTGTATTTTGATAAGAATATCATCAGTCGTTCGATTCGCTGAGCGAAATTAACCTGCCATTCTATGAACGGTGCGCATTAAGCTATCCTGAACCCTTGTCCTATGATATCAATTATGTTTATAGGCGCGTGGCTTAGCATAACCCTTTGTTGGTGGCTTCGATTGAGTTATTCTTGCTGTGGCGCAAGCTAGGGAAGTAAGGATGCAAAGGCAAGGGATTAGGATTAGAATAGAGTAAAGAAAAATTATAGAGGAGAGGGGACTCCAAGCCAAAAGCAGATTAAGTAATAATCAGGAATATCTAAAGAAGCTTATAAGGACAGGAGCCTTTTAATTGATGTCGATTAAACAGATTACCGAGTGGCTTTTAGGGGAAAGTTGAATTTTTTAGTTGTTAAAACACGAAATCCGTCGATCGATATTCTCTATAAAGCTGTTATATCTGGGCGTTTGGCTTTTAGAAACCTAGCTACAGCTTAAGCTAGGCCCCGCTGTAAGCATCCTGTACGCTGTTGAGCAGTAAAAACAGTAAAAAGAAGTGTAGTTTTATGTGGTAAAATAGGAAACCTTTTCAAACCTTTCAATTCTTGGTTTCAAAATTAAAAGTACCTCTTGCTTTAAATAAGACAGAAGAGATTTATATACCTTTATAACCTATTGGCTAACCGTATTAACTAATAAAAATGGTTTGCTTGAGCCTATCGGTCGAAGAGATCGGGGGTGGCTTAACATAACCCCTTGTAGGCGAGCCACATTTAGCACCCTGTAGGGGTCGCAAAGCAAGGATCAAGGATTAGAAAATTTAATGAATTTTCAAGGGATTGTGAAGGAAGGCGTGTAATTAAATCCGTCAAGGGCTGCTGGTTAACTATGAAAAAATGAAGGCTTAGTGCTTGGGTGCTTATTTGTCCTGCAGACTGACTGCATAAGTACAGAGGAACGTTAATTAGTTATTGTTTCACTATATACCGTATCAGCGATAAGGCATACATAATTTTTCCTGTATCGAAGAGATCCAGCCACGACACTCATTATCTGCAGAGATCGGTGGGGGGAGGGGTGCAAAGGGGCGAGAGGGAAAGACCGACCGAGGCTCGTCAGAAGTTACGCCAATGCAGCTGCACAAATGGAAATTATATTTATTTCATGAAAATTTTTTCATAGTGGGCTTGAACGCTATCCTTGCTTTATTTCTTTTCAGATCCACATTCCCTATCTCGTAGGGGTGTTTCGCCTTGCGTAAGGGTTCTTGAGTTAAAAACTATAATAAGGTTTTTTTGTGTGGCAAGCAAGATCTATTCATTCTTTAGTATTTGAAGGTTATTTTTATTTCACAATTGTATAATAATAAGGCGTGAAGGTTTGAATTAACAATATTATAGATAAATATTACTTGCATAAGTTTAGTTTATATTTTATAGTATTAGTGTTATAATGCCTAACACTATACGTTGTAAGATCCAGAACCGGTTAGTGCTGAGTCGTTAAAGGCCTTCCTTGGGAGAAAGGTTTCCCTGCTGTTCGATTACAGTTACCCGAAATCATACATTACCTTACTAAAGAACCATGTAGAAATAGAGGTATTAAAACAAAAGGATTTATATAAGATTATTTGTAATTATTAAGTATTAAAGAAAACCTATTATGGGAATTTTGCATGATTCAAAAGAGAAATATTTCTATTCCATAGGCAACAACAAACTCAATATTTTTAACTCGCTCTCGTGGAAAGGGACTGATTAAACCTGGTTAATAAACTTTTTCTTATTCTAATAGCTGTTTTATTTTGAGTTTTATGTTAAGAATGTAAACTTATTATTTACTATTAAAAATAATTATGAAAAATTGTCTGTGCCCTTGAGTGTCTCCCAGGGCATGCACAAATTTTCATATCTTAGAATTAAGGGTAGCTCCTAATCTCTCTGATTGTTGACTTATTTTTTTAAAAGTCGCAAAGTAAACGTGGGCAATGCAGATATTCGGTAACTCCTAAAGTTACAATAAGCTCTAAGAGAATCTAATCTTAAACGAAGTGAATTGAAAATATCTTACGCTATACTTTCAGAGAAAATAAAATCAAAAGAGATTTCTTGATATAACGTAGGAAATAGAGTAGCCCTTTTATAATAGATACGGTACAAAAAGGTGTTTAAATAATGGGAAACCTGCCGTCAAAGGCTCAATGATGAATACCAAATGAGCGTAGGGTAAAAGATAACCATGAGGGAACTAAACGAAAATAGTAACTTTAATAAGCAGTTCGATAAAACAAGAAGTCCCCTTTTTGCATAAATGGGTCACCCAAGTTAACGTTAATGCGAGCATATGCGTAGTTTAAAGCGGGCGGTAAAATAACGAACAGTGTCATAAATTTAAGACCCGAACACGGTGATTTTACCATAGTGCAGGATTATAAAAGTCCGTGAACGGGTGATCTGTAGCATAATTCCCGAAGAATGTGGTAGGTGTAAATGAAAACAACACCGATCTGATAGCTGGGTAAAAAAGAATAAGATGTAAGCAATCTTTGAAGCCAGAGTATGTGAGAGAATGAAATTTCTGCAATAAACCTTCAAATTCACGGGAAAACCTAAGTGCAATCTAGACCAAGCAAAATTATGTAAATAGTTGTTGCACAAGGTAATGACTCGTGTAAGGTAAAACATAAGATTGATAAGTAAGTAATAATGGGCGATCCTCAGGCCAAACCACCTATAAGGGTTGCAGTTCTCCGCTATATGATGAGTCTTGGCTTTATTATGAATGCTAGGCTTTACGTCTGCAGCAAAACGTTCATAATTATTAGAGCTTAAGAATAAGTCGACCTTTATCCGGAAAGGGATACAGAGTATACAAATACGAAAATTAAGTCAATAGGGATTCTTGTTGTATTAAGGTTGTATAGAGAAGTATGAGATAGTAATTAAAATATAAAAAAAACTTTCTAGATGCTTTTTTTAAATCTCCCTGACACGATACAGTAGATAATTGCAGCAAGTGAGGAGAGGTAACTTTGGGTTTACACATTTTTATTATTAGCCATTAACTAGTCTTGAAATTAAAAGTAATTAGTTATTTGAAAGAAATGTATACAGAATATATTAAAGCCCCGAACTTCATCATAAAAAAGAAGGATCATTACACTACAGGTATGACACCGTAATCTCATAGTAAAAATTAAGTTTTATCCGGAATAAAATTCAAACTCTTAAATGATGGGCTTCGCCCTATCCCTCCGGGATAGAATAAAGGTGGTATTATTGCTGGATTAAAATATTAATTAATTAAAATTTACTAATCCCCGAGGTATATGGTAGCGCTCTAAAATTTAACTAAAGTAGAGTTTTAAATATTATGTATTAATGCATTTACTTTAGTAAAAAACCACCTCTTCCACGGGGCAAGCCTCGCTCTTTTAAAATCTGGGATATAGTAATTTACCTTTATGTGATATTAGATTATTTCATTATGATAAACGAAAACGGTTATAAAAAGAAACAAACTAATCTAGACTTTTTAAACCACAATTTAACGTAACTAGAAAAAGGCAATTCTTTGCTAGGCCTTATAACATACAGAATGAAACTTTTAAAGTTTGAGAGAAGGCGTATACTTAAAGAGAAGCTAGAAATCAATTAATCTATTGCAGCAACAGGAAAAGAATATTACCCACAGTAATTAGTGACTACAAAAATATCTACTAAGCCGAAAAAGTCTTAAACATTCGAAAAAACTCCGCGCGAATAAAATAGCTAAATCAGCTGATAAAGCCTTTATACGGGTGTGTAAAAGGACGTTTATTAATACTTGATAACTTAAGGAAATAAAAGTAATCTTTTGATAAATTAAACACAGCAGTCTAAAACCATCATAGGTGTACCTTAGACCAGCAGTAGCTAAAGTCTTTAAAAAGGGTGGGAAGTTAATAATAAAATATTTTTCATTATAAAGCAGAGGTAGTATTTATTATTTTGTAAACGGATTAATAAATAATGATATAGGTAAACTTATTTTTAGGGAGAGGACTTCAGTTTACCGACCTTTGGCTATTCTTAATATGTCTATATAAATATAGAAATTTCGGTAAAAGATATGTTAGCATTCTGTGATCTGCGAAACCTTAATAGTAGGCAATTTAAGTAAATCATCTTACAGGTACATAATTTAATCTCAGACAAGCATGTGTTAACCGTTTATTTTTTACAAATTGGGGGACATGAGGATTTTTTCAGTGAGTATGGTAGACTTCGGAATGCCAAACAATTATATCTTGACTTATCAAGTACATAGAAATGATAGAGGTTGAAGTACAGCCCTTTTTGTGAGAAGTGAACCCGCCTGCAAGTAAAACCATCAATTGCGTGAAGTCCTAAAGCAATATAACCAGGTAAGAGTGTAAGACATCTTATGGCTAGGTAATGACTCGGGTAAGGTAAAATCATGATTGAATAACAATGGATTGATCCGTACCAAGCACTTTTAATGGGGGTGAGTTCATCACTCAAATGTTGGTTGGCTTATAATTATCACGTTATATAATTACTAGCTTAAGATATAGCAGGCCTCATCGTAAGAATGTGCAATGGAGCAATAAAATAATTATGTAATTTTTTCAGTAAATTAAGTTTACGATTAAAATAATTTTACGTATCACGAAAACAAAAACATTCATGAGAAATTATTATTTAAAATCAGAATCTTCAATATACTACTGAACGTATAGTATGCAATTTTGTGCTGAGCCGAACCCGAACCAGCAGGAAAATTCAACTATTATTTAGAATAAACAAAAATAAATCAGGTATCTAAAATGAATAAAGTAACGGTCAATTGGTAATAGTTTATGTACGGTTATGGCTTTAAATTTAGCAAAAGAAGTAGGTGGTATTATTGAGGAAAGTTGGGCATTCGCTATAAGAAGAAACCTAGACCTATTCCATGCTGGTTTTTTAAACATGCCATATAATTTTTTCCTTTACAAATATTAGAGTTTTGTAAGCCAGAAAACTCTTTAACAGAGAAACAATTATTTGCCTATAGTTAAATACCTGAATCATAATATTTTAAAAAACGCTTTACTTTATTTAGGCAGCTCGGCCAACATAGTGCATGAAAAACATAGTTAAGTTAAAATTAAAATCTATTTCGGAAGAGCAAAAAGGAATCGATTATCAATCAGTCCTTTTAGGGTCAAGAAGTTAGTCGGAAGTTTAAAATGATAAATTATCTATTACCTCACTCAACTATAAAAAAACACTCACCTTTATCCGCGAAGGGCTCTTTAGCGATATTTAAAGCTTAAAAACCTGCAGAGCGTGAAGGGTAAATCGTTAGACCTTTAATTTTGAGACAAGGAAACATTAGATTTTTCTACTTTACTAAAGTGGTGAATATTCTAGTTTTAAAAGACAGCTGTAGAAATAGAGGAAAGGTATGTTAAAAACCCTATCGTATTCGGAGTTAGATTAACATTATAATATTTTAAAATTCTATAATTTTTTATTAAATTCGGGGGGTACGAAAGTTAGCGTAAAATGACCCCGGGTGTCTAAATTGATAGTTCACAAATATAATATGAACTATTTTAGGGATATGAATTCTGTTATAAGCAGATTTCCGGTATGTCAAAACAAGGGAAACAGCCAGAAGCAGGGTTAAGGTTCCATAATTATTAGTTAAGTGAAATTAAGCGCAAGGTTTTTACAAAGTCGACAAGGTAGGATAGGCTTAAAGCAGCCACAATTTTATACCTCGTAAAAAGAGCGCTTGGTTAACAGAGAAGCACGAAAATTTACGGAGTTAAACAGATAATCGGAAATCCTTGTACATCACTTTCATAAAGAGACTACTTAACAAGGAAACACTCAATTACAATCAAGAGGGCGGAATTGTTTGAAACATTATGAACTCACTGGCATCAGTTCTGTAAATAAAGATTTTGTTGTAATTGGTTCTTTTAATACCATTTAATGAAAAAGTTCCTATTAATAACATTTAATACTATTA
>JACYFI010000234.1:0-14745 GCA_020975735.1 Ophiocordyceps xuefengensis
ATTATCCATTCTGGGCACTATAGGCCGCCAGGTTTGTTTTGCAAGCGATGTGCATTATATAGTTATCTCATACTCCTTAACATATTTGGCATAAGAAAATACAAACATATTTAAAACAAAAATAAAAGATGGATAAGTAATGTAAATCTTAAATAAGTAGTAAGGAGCAAGGTATTTCCATCATAGTTAACCCGGTCCCCTAAAGGATTACTAGCTCCAGCTCCGAATCGTGCACAGTATTTAAAGCATTTAGTTCTAATGTGCTAATACAAAAAAGGTAATACAAAGTGGTAAGAGCGGAAGGAATTCTGTTTAAAGTTGCGTTATTTACAGAGAACTCCCTAGATGACAAATGAATGGGAATAATTCTTTTAATTTTATTACTTTTATTCTATTCTGGATATATTTGACTCTATGTCCTTAAAACTTTTTAAGCGCGTTTAGCTGTGAACAACCGCTTGACCCTGGGCTTCGCAGCAGCAGCACTTCAAGATTAGGGGTCTTATGTCTGTTAAGCTTTTGATGTGGTCACAACTCACTATTAGTGTTGAACGTCTTAATTCTATTTACTGACTGGCTTGGCAGGCTAAGTACCCCAATTAGAGCTTTCCGCTACAAATAATTTAAACTGAAGGGACGGTATCCTGATTATTAATAATGGCTTTGTCAAATTTCCCATTTATGGCCTCTAAAGAAAGATATATTATTTTTAAAGGGGTAGCCGCCGGTATTACATGTTTTAGGATATTTTAATTTTTTAATAACGGATGCTATTTTGTAGTTTGTTAATCATTTAGTGCTAATTGAAAACGTACTTTTAAACCCTATCAAAGGGAAGTAAACCAGTGAAGGAGATAAAGAAATTTATAACAGTTTTATATCAGACTTCGGAACCTAACACTAATTGACTGTAGTTATGGTTAGTTCTATTGTTCTATTAGTATTTTAAATACTAATTAAAATGCTTCAAATATATATTTAGCATTCTTGTGTTTAATTGAAACTCACAGTATTACTTTTAAAGCAAAAATGAACCTTCCGAGCATGTAAATTCTAATTAATTCAATTATGAAAGAAAATGTAACAATGTTGTAATCATTATGGCACTAAAGGAAGTTTGAAACCAACATCTTTAATATTAATTTTTAGTTTGGTTATTTCAGTATTTGTTATTAATATGATTTTTTAATATTATGCTAACTCACATTTAATTTGGATTTACCTAGCATTGGGTTTAAGAAAGAATATATCATTTATCGAATTAGTAAGGGAAAATAATACGTTCTTTGTAATTCAGTTCATTATAATTCACTAGTTGACATGTTGGGCTTTCCAAAATCCTTATATATATTATACCTACCTGTTTAAAAACAGAATGAATAATACTTCTAAAGTTGAATTCCATCTATAATGAAGAAATAAGTCAATATTTATTGTTATTTATCCCTTTTTAGTTGTCCGAGCTATTTGTTATTTAAACATTTCTCCCATCTATTAAGGCCTACTAAAACGCTATAAATAGACAAAAGGAAAGGTCTACAGTATAATGCTTTTTTTATCAAAATTGTTTTTAACTAATGATTTTTAAAAGCGTTTTTTGAGTACATCCCCTATTGTTAGGCAATATGATAAAAACATTATCAAAAAATCGTCGGCCAAATTACTAAACTGTATTTTTCGGTTTATCACTACGTCCTTTTGGTCCTATTCAAGGTAATAGCCATTATTAAGTTAGTATAACTGTGGCACGCCATAGGGCTTCATTTGGACCTGTAAGGTAAAACATACATAACTTACTTTATATTTAAAAGCCTGTAATAATCTTTTCTGGTTCTAAATTATTTAGCAATTTATCTAAAAAAACATAGATAAAAGTTCCGACTGTGCATTAAGCAGCGTTTCAGCTACCTACTGGGTGACCCAGCCCTGTCGGGTTCTTGGAGAACCGGGAGGATCTTGTATACTAATTAGAGTATATTTTAATCGTTTTCACTAGTGTATTGCCAAAGAAATTAATTGATTGTCTTCAATGACCCTAGGTCAGGTCGATTCTGCTTTAAAGTTTTTATTTTTTCCCATAAAATTCACTAAAACTTTATACTCACAGGCTTATAAACTATATATTATTTTAAAATCAATAATTTAAAACGTGCCCTTTTAATAATTTATAGAAACTTATTAACGTTCTTTGTATGAGTTTAGGGTGAACAAACCTAAAGCTTCGCTGGTTTCCAACCATACTATTTAAATTCACCATAAACTTATTATTAGGGTTGTTTTTACCAATAATTGAATAAGAAATTCTTTTTCATAATTAAAAATCCCGTTGTATATTTTACATTCTTTTCTGATTTAGAGCTTGAGTTATGTCTTCAATACCCTAGTGTTTTCATATACAAATGGGTTTTACCTCCTGTTTAAAATCTCCCTTTTTGCTTTTCTCGTTGGTTCACTCATATTTAGGCTTTCATTTTATTTCTAGTTTACTTACAGTATGTTTGAACCGAAAACCCTAATCCAGCTTCCTGTTTAATATATATAATCAGGTACAAAAGACGCTCTTGTATATAAAAAGTCTCTAAGTTTTAAAAATTTCTATTTATTATTTTCTTGATTAACTCGTTCAGGAAATAAATCAAACAATGAATCAAAAGTTATGTATACCATATTTATAACTGAATTCTTTCAGGACCGTTTTACTACATCTTAAGAGGAATTAATCGATGTTGTAAATCCAAGAATTTTATTCTCCTTTAGAAAGCAGATCCTATAATAAATAACTTTTCAAGGTCTTTATTTTAAATTCTATTTAAAATCCACCAAGTCTTTTATTTCTTTTACTATATTTTTACGGAACAGATCTTACACCTAAAATTATAACATTAAAATAATCAGGTTTAATAGTTTTTAGATCTTAAAAGTGCTTTTATTTTCTTCATTAGGATTTAGGATCGCAGAATGAAATATCTTTTAATTTGTTGAATTTTTAAATTATTTATGGTATTATTAAATATTATATAATTCATTTTGGGCTATTTTAATAGTACGGCAAGAACCTGTACCTATCATAAGGATAAAGGATTAAGCTCCTTATTACTCCAAGATACGCTAATTTCTTAATGGACTCTATATGATGCGTAATAGAACCTGTAGCCTTGTTCCATGTAACGACTCAAGAAAAGATGCGGAAGCTGTATTACCTGGTGATAAATAACGAATACAGTCAACCGTTTGAATACGTAACGCCATAATTTTCTCAACAGAAATGGAATGCTTCAGTACATACCTAGGGTTATAATGTCATGCACAAGTTACCCCTTCTAATTATTTTTGTATACCAGACAAAGCCCTATCTAATTGAAACCAAATTCATAGATGTTTATATTGGTTGGTTGCGGATGATCGATTTTCATTAAGCGTTAATAATTTCTTACGCAAAGGTGAACTGTTTTAATTAATTCTCATACGTTGTTTATTTTTTAAAATATAAAATAAATTAATAGATGATCTTAGTCTAACAGCCACCCTTAAACCCGTATCACTTTATTTTAGATAAGGATAGTCACACTAGTTATTCATTAATATTCTCATAGTGGCCGTGCTTAATGCCTGAACGGGAGGCGCACACCTCTGGCGCCTGCACGGATTGTTTTATTTTTTAATATAGTTTTTAGCTGTATTCAGAAAGCTGTATAAAAAGTATTATTTCTTTTTTCTTAAACGCAATCTAACTAATATACTTTGCATTTCAATAAAATTTATACTTATATAAATATATTGTGCAAATTTTCAAATATTTCTTGTCCACTTTAACAATAAAAGCCTAGTGCGCAGCCCTACTAGATCTCTGGTGCCACCTAAAAGTAACTTTATAATTTAAGTGTACACAAAATGAAACAGTGTCGGAAGGATAATTAGGTTTTTAAACACCCCGTCGTAACTCGATTAATATAAGGCCTTTCCACTGTGCCGTTTCAAGTAATAATCTATCATGAACCTGCTTGTTTTAGCTGCCAGGGGCGTCGTTTTCTCGACTTTTATTTCTAGTCATTATATGTATTCTAATTGAACTCACTTTTGTTCTTTTGACTCCCTTACCTTTTATCTTCTTCAGCTTTACATATACATTTGGAATTCATTTTGTTTTCATTTTTCTCCCTTACCTTTGTCTTCACACTTCATAACAGTATCTGTAAATGTTTCTGCTTTTTCTACGTCTTTCCCTTTGTCTCTTTACCATCTCATTATCCGGATTCCTTAATCAGCAGATCCATCATTCCTAGAATCTTCTTCCTTTACAGAATCATTATCTGAATCTTGTAGCAAAACCAGACTCTCGCAGCATCGGGCTAAGTTGGAACACATGAGGGTTGAGTCATTAGAGCGGGTAGCCTGATGGTCCATGCTCTGAGGTGAACTTCGGGACAGGGTGCTCAGATGGGTTCCCAGCTTGAGGAGATTCGGCTCAGACCCCCCCTTTCAATGAGTCTTTAAGTTTGCGTCCCGACTTATGAGACTACTTCTTAGGTTGTTCAGTTCCTGCTTTAAGCCTCCTGTCAGCTTAAGCTTTTCTAAAGGAAACGATCAATAAATCCTCCATTCTCATGCTTTCACCAAGTTGTATCCTAGGATGTACACACGAACCCGAACGTTACAGGAATAAAAGTATAGCGTCCTTCATTAGCCATTCTCGTTCATTTTTCTTACTCATTAAGCTCCTGTTGCGCTGATACTATTTATTGCATATATGGGCGGTCCTAACCAGTAAAAAAAGGGTGTGGTAAGAAGTTCTTATGTAAGACCACCTATTGGATTGAAGTTGATACATAAAACCAATTGGTTATGTTTCATAAATTCGGTGACTATTAGGCAGACTCGAGAATTTTTTTGATTGAACCCTGATAGACCAACACTTTCCCTCGTCACTAGATTAAACTATAAATTATAGTTAGCTAATTAAGAACTGATACACAGATACTATACTGAATTACCTCTAAGTCAAACAATTGTTGGTGGCGAAAAGTATATAAGATACGTAAATACAAAACTTCCTATAGTTTAAAAGAAGCGTAAATCTGTTACGAGCTCCTTTACTTTTAATATAGAATCTGTTTTAACTTATCGTTTTAACGACACTCCCTACCATTAAGGGACCTACACATTCTATACTACTTTTATCTATCTGTTAGGGTTGTTTGACCTCCCTATATCTAAAACTGACTTAACTATAAATTTATTCATAGTAAAAATTGCTTAGTAAGCATGCTTGGTTGAAAGAAAACCAAAATATTATAGTGCCTTAAAATTAGAATAAATTTTTGAAATTTGATATAGCACCTAGGTAAAAATTCAGGATATAAATCAGCCCTAAAGTGAAAAATAGATACGTTGAATATTAAAAGGTAATATTAAATAAGAGGTACCAGCATAAACTTCCGTGTCTATTAATGACTTCAATGCATGGGTGAATAAATATACTATTATTAGGTAACGAATCCCAGACCCTAAACCATAAGAAAATCCATTAGTTAAGTTAACCCACAGAATTATAAATTGAAAATAGAGCTAAGATAACTCGGAGGTAAATTAAGGAAATGCTCGCCTTCCATGTGCATTTTTTTAATAATTTAAACGTGTCCATTAGGATTAGCCTAAAAAAGTTAAATATTATAAACTTAACTGAATATGAGTTAGCTAATGTCGCCACCTATTACTGTAATTAATAAACACGGTGTTATTCTACTTAAAAGCATTTGACCATAGACAGATTCTATAAAAATCCTTTCTATAGAATCCTTCATAGGGAAAGGGAAAGCCCACTGAGACTAAGACTAGCAATTAATATAACTGTATAATTAAAAAGGAGAATCCTGACCATTAATTCCACCATATCTTTTAAGTACTGATCTTTAGCAACATACAGCCGTGTATTACAGCACCTGCCAACCAAAGATAACATCTTTGTAGAAGCGGTAGTCTATATAAATGGAATATAGCAATATTATATAGAAGATAGACCATATAGTGCATTAACCTCTCTACAATTGAGAACAATGTCGTAATAGCAATATATTTTTTGTTTATACTTGTTGAAATACATCCCTACAATAGAGAAGCTAACAACAGTAGTTATTGGCCTCTAATATAAGCATAAAAGTAATACAGTACCTTAATTGTATTCGAATTAAAGGGAGATGAACGAATAAATTAAAATCACCGGGCCTGAACCATGTGGCACCCGTGTATTAACGCGGAAACTGGCGTAGGCCTTCCATCGCATGGGCCTAATCAAATTATGGAGACCTACCTGTGAAGCTTTTAGGCCAAAAGCCCCGATTTAAATAAACAATATACTCTAATTATAGTTAAACCAATCTTGCTTTTAGTGTTAGGGAGCTACTTGCAGTAATGATTCGATTATAAATTAAACTACCTAAAGATCATAATGTTAAAAGCTATACCCTATTGCTAAAAAACAAATTCCTCAACTCTATTTAGTTAAAAATGCTGCACAACTTTGTTTGCCTGAGCTATAATTCCTAGTAAATCAAAAACTAACTGAAAAGGTAAGAACAAAACCCCCACACCTCTCTCCACCCTACAAATCCGATCAACAGGGTTAATTATTTCCAGTTCACTAAGGTACTACTCATCATACAAAGTAAAACAAGGGCTTAAATAGCTACAGAATCCTTTGAATATGCTTTTAAATCAAAATTATCCTACATTGTTTATTGGGTGTTTGATACAAGACAAATGGTTATTTATCGTTAAAAAGACTATTTACCTATATTCATACCCGGTATTGCTAGTCGTCTAATTGAAATTTTATACCTGCACCGTAGAGAGAGACCGATAATCCATTAATTGTGGGATTTTACATCAATACAAGATATATCATAAAGTTTTATACCTAATAATAGGTTTTTTTAAAAAATTGAACTATAATTGTAATATCAGCAAAGTCCAACTAATTTTAAACTAATTGCAGTTTACCTCTCGTATTTGTATGTATTTCCTGATCCAAATATTCACTATTTCTCCCATTAATCTAATATCTTAGTATGTTGAGATATTCTAAATCTCAATTGTACTCGAATAACCTAATTTACTGTTGCTTGATGGCAATAGCGATACATCAAAGTTGCCCTCTGCACTAACAATCCTTAAATTCAATCTGGGTCTAACAATTACATATCCGAATTATGACAAGCTTTAAACAGGAGTAACCGCTGCAAACTACTGATTTTTAAACTGCAGGATAAAACCCTCAAATTCATTGAAGTGCTTTTTTATTTTTACTATTGATTTTATAACTTCTGACAGTAAATGCACGCTAATTAATTTTCACCAATTTTTCCCATTGTTTAAACAATAATAAAATCCGTCGGCTCTTTTGGAGTTTTATAACGGACTATTTTCTCAAAAAATAATAATTTTTTAAAATCTTCAGTTTGGAATCTATTGATAGTTAACTATCTCTCCGGTTTAGAAGCCATTGTATAGAAACCGACACCACCTAAGTTATTGTTGGTAATAGATAATAAAAGCTTAAGATCTTTGTAATAGTAACCCTAATCGAAATTTCCAATTGGAACCCGTCCAACCCTAAATTTACAGTTTCTTGTTCTATCTACTATTTGATACTAAAGTGAACCCTCACGTCTATTAAACCAGATCGACCTCTAGTTTTAAACAACATGAGAATTATAGGGTAGAATATTTTTTTTAAATCAATTTTCGTTTAGATGGGACTTCGAGATAGGACCTTCAACTTGTACTGCGATTGGAAGCCGAGTTTAAAATCCCTGTTTCTTCCGAAACCCCTTAGTGTAACTTAAATCCGCATATCTGGCTTTATCCGATCACTGCGTTGGACTCTTCTCTTTTACAGGCAGATAGTGTTTAGTATTGTATGACATTAGGAATCGCGATGCCATTTTCGATTTTCACTCATCTTAAGCTTGTTCACCGTACCCTAGAAATACTTCAGCCACTAATATAGTTTTCAATTAATAGCGTTGGGTACCTAGCTTTTAGGATAGCCCCGAGAGTTCGACAGTTTCATCCCTAGGACACCACTTTTCCCATGAGGTTTGTCCTCGAGGAATCATTTGCTCATATATTCTATAGGAATAGATATGAACTAACAGAACTTTTAATATTACAGGTTTAACATAGATACTGTTAGATCTATGTCAATATTGAAATTTATACATATTAAATGAGTTCACTATGTAATCATCTCAATAAGTAATATAGATACTTGATCATTATTTAATCCACTTTAAAAAGACCAATTAATAGCAATATTGCTTGTTGGGAAATTATACATAGGACAAACTTAATAAAGACTACCTTACACACCAACTTTTCTACCAAAAAGCCCGGAAAACTATACACCCCTAGTTATGGTAAAGCCTAATTATATCTTAAATACCATTATTATATTCTAATAGCAAATACGTTCTTTCTTAGTCTTCAAAAAGCAAGATAGAATCCTAAGCCAATTGGCAGGATTCCTGTCTCCGGCAACTTAAACTATAATGTAGTGGCATACCGTTTGTTTCTATAACATCCTCACAGGTTAAAGAACTTACCAAATTAGGGAAGTTATAGTATATAGCATTATTTTCATAGAAATAGCATAATATTACTATTTTTTTCTATTAAATTACGATCCTAAAGATTCTCATAAAAAAAGTAACTAGGTAACTCATGTTTTTTTATTTTATAATATCAAATATTCTTTATGTGTATAACGCTTATACATATAAACTATATTTATTTTAGTCATTAATGCTGGGGCCTTAGTAAGATTTGAACTCAATCCTTATCGTCCGTAGCGATAATGTTTACCTTTAAACTTAATTACCGGCCCTTCTAGTTGAGCTGCCAGGGACTTGGGCTGTAGACTTCTGTACCCTAAACCCCCCCCCCGGCCCGGGGATTCTTAAGGAAAATAATAAATATCATGACCGACAAGCCAGCAAAAATACTAAATTGAGATTATAATCTAAATTTAAGGCATTATGTGCACATGAACCAAAATTCTGTCTAATATTTACACCATGTCCTATAACCTATGTAAGGCAAGAATGGTGTAATATTTCCACACTTATTTTCCTTGAACAACTGACCTAAAGATACTCCTTCTGCTATTAATAAAACTGAAACTCTGAATTCTATTTTACCAGGATATACATCACCATTTTTTACCCCATTAAGGGCAAGCAAAGAAGTATGACATCCCCCCTGATGTTATAACTAAACTAATAGGTCGGTTAACTCAGGTACTAGAGAACTTCTGTTATCACTGCTATCATTCTTAATCCTCCCTTGTTCTAATATTCAGACTCTGGTACTATATATGATCATAATTCTATAAATCTTCTTCCCTTAGAATCTATAAATCAGGATAAATGGTAACTTTCAAATAGTCATTGGTGACCCTATCTGTTAAACCACCCGTCTTGGAGGCGATCATTTTTTCTCCAGTTAAAAATATAATAATTTAAAAAGATGGGAAGGAATAAGTATTCAAATACTAGCAGGTGTTATGTTCAATTAACTCGACTAAAGCTATAATTCATTGTATTTCCTACATAAATTGGACTATATGTATACCTTTAAAATAGTTTTCACGGTGGTAGTTTCTAGGGATTTTATATTTCCTGCCTGATTGTCCATTCGGTTACATTCCATTTATAATTTTCACTATTAAAACGTACTAAGGTTTAGATAGGTCTTACAGCAATAGTGAATTTTATCATTAGTTATTGTAAGCTAAGAATTTTGACCTGAAAAAATATTATCTTTTGAAGCGCATTTCCCCCCTGGAGTTTTATATCTTTAATAGTAATTCCATCTTATATTCTTAAAATTTACCAGTCTTCTAGCTCGAAAACAAACCTACTATCAATTTAAAATTCCTTCTGATAACACTTTTTCAATCTATGGTAATATTCAGTAATTACCTCTTACGTTGCTACTATTTATAAACTTTAGTTTTCTAAGAATGAATTCTCCGTAAAGGATATGTTTAGTCTCATTAAACTCCAATAAGCTGATTATTAATGTAGTTTTTCCAAACCAAAGGGTTGATTATCTTTTACTTTTCTTAAACTCATAAACTATTTTAGTTTCCCTTCTGGCAGTACGACCGATAAAGCTTGATTTTTCATTTACATATATTCCTTTTAAAGTACTCTCTAATTGTCGCTTTAGTTTGTTCGGAAGTGTTAAGATCAGGGGGACTTCCGCTACTTATTTAGTGTATGTTTATATTTCAGGATTTTAATTATTCAAAAAGTAATGTTGTTCTCCTAGAAGCAAATCAGAATTCCACAGTATTCTAAATATTGTAAAGAAAAAATTAGGAAAACCCATTATTTAATTAATGCTCTTGAATTATTTAAAACTATCTCTAGGTTTTAAAAACTTCAAGATAAAATATTTTGAAATCTTTAGTGGTCTTTTAGACTGACCTAGATAATTCATTTGCTAATTTTTAGTTTAAACAAGTATATCCCCTCGATTTATTTTTATTCTCTTTTAAGTTATCCGTTTCTAGGTTTCAAAAGCATCTTGATACCACTTTTACACGGGTGGGTTATTTGTATTAACAGGGTTTATTAATCTGACGGCAAGTACTATAAATACCGATTATAAAAACACATGAAATCTTAACATTGTGTCAACAAATCTTTCAACCTTTATGAATAGGCCTTCTTCTACCATGGCTTTAAGTCTTGTTGTTATATAGCGTGCATCGTCGACTTTTTTTATTTAACAGAATAGAGTATTAATCCCTACACTAAAATAAGATTAACACTAAAATTAAATACTACATCGATGTTATCATGTAACCTCAACCTTAAACTTCCAGTTGTGGGAGAGGTACTGGAATATAACTCAGCGCTAGGCGCGTTAAGTATATAAATGTATTTAATAAATCTTTTCTATATTTTGGTATAAAAACTCTAGAATTACTATTAATGAAATGTGTTTTTTTAGATAACATACTACCCTTTCCTCCCCTTATCACATATCTAGCGGTTTATAAACAGTTTACCTTATAACCAAACAAAACTAAGCTACGTAATAGTAAATAATAATTTGACATCCATTAAAGGCGAATAACCAGTTGACTTTCGATGAAAGCAAAACCTAATACTGAGTAAGAGAATAATTGGTTTTTTTAATGAAGGGTTTCTATAGCTATCACCTATAAATTAAACACCCCAATACTACTCCTAATTGCCACCTGCTCCTAATACACCCACTGTTGCCAACCCTGGCCAACCCAATTTTTTTGAAGATTGTAACCGAAAATGCCTTTTTTTTATATATCTCTCCTAACCTACTTGAAATCTCTTATACCTACTTCGCCCTCTATAAAGTCTATTTTTATCATTTATATACGCGACTGGTGCGAGTATGCAAGCCTCGCTTAAATGTAGAGTTTTCAGCATATTTTTTTTGGCGTAGAAAAAAATATGGGCCTTTTTGAGGCAGTTGCTTTATTATAGGTTTGGTGGTGAAACGAAAAGCTTTACGTTTACTATTATTCATCGGTTAAGATTATTACAATTTTTTGATTTATAACAATTATTAAAAGAATGCTAACTATCATTATTTAATGCACTTATTTTACTAATTCAAATCCATAAATCCCTGCAGTAATAATACCTATTAAATATAATCGTACTATATTAACACCATTATCCCATTTAAAAGCCATAAGATCAAAAGGAATAAATACAGAATTTGCTAAATCAATAAAAGATCTATACTAGAAGAAAAAATAAAGAAATTTTACACCCAAATTGAGTTTATCTTAGCCTAAAAAACTTGAAATCCGCACTGAGATTAGTAGAAGTATTTCTCTTGGTAAGAGTTAATGTGGTGCTAATATTACCAATTAAAGAGCTAAAATATATATTTGGTAATGATTGACACAACAATATAAAGTAAAAGTCTACTACTCATTTAACCATTAAAAAGAAGATTTTGTACAATTATGGTAACCCAGTGCGTAGCCCAATTCTTTAATTATAAATAAAAATTAAACGATTTGTAATGTATACAGGATATACAAAATGATTATAGACTTAATATAGCTATATTTATTATAGTTTAAAAAACTTTAAATTTTTTGGCTGCGTGCCGGTGGTCCGATGCAAGGATTATTGTTTTATTCATAAAGTTAACCGAGCTAACATTTACCTCTTATAAGTACAGCACCCTTTTAATACTTAAATTTTCCTAAATAAAGTATTATATTTTTATAGTCCGGTAAGCTGAAAAAATATTTCTTTTATATCTTAAATAGTACCACACCACCTACTAAACAACACCTCACTTAATTAGAGCGATTAAAAGATAAAGAATATTAAATCCTTATATCATAGCTGCACTTAAATCATTTGGTTACCAAAGAATTCCTATTAAAGGGGGGTAACCACAAACTGAAAAATAGTATACTAAACTTAAAGCGAAACAGATTATATACAAAAATACCTTTTAATTTGACTTTACTTAAATTGTACTGGAGAAATTAGTTTTATCCATTAAATTCTGTCATGTTCTTGTATTTTTCGACTAGTACATAGCAATATAAAGAAACCATTGGCTACTGGTATGAAAAATGCATTTTAAATTACTAATTTGTATATTGTGTAATAATTAAATATAAATAGGCTGGAGGTTGATTCAAACTAGATATACGCAACATAATAATACAAAACCTACATGACTATTGTACTATAACGACAAAAAATCCTTATTTATTCTAAATCTGGTTTAAACCCTACTACTGTGCTATTTATTAAGGAGGAATAAAGAACTCAATTATAAATTGAAAAGGTTCAAAACTCATTTCAGTTGCATGGAACCCTGACCCTTATAAATAAAACTAATTGCACATAAATAAATAATAGAAAATTTTAGCTATTAAGAGCACAAAATGTTGTAACGTCTAATGTAGGTATAGCTCATAAACGTCATATGAGTGGTTAAATTTTATCGCCCCAACATTAAAAGAGAAAACCCAACCTTAAATAATCATTATTAAACTCCTTCAAGAAGTAGTTTATTTTAGAATCTACCTTTATTACAGTCCTGTTCTTAATTTTGAGAATCTGAATCGAAACCTCATTGGTACTTAAACTGATTTTTGTTTCTTGTACCATTTTTGCTAACTATTTAGCTTCAATCTTCAACAATCCCTTAGATTTAACACCCAAGAACAGGGATATTATGGAAAAAGGTAAAATTTTTTTCATCTAATTATTTTTGGAATTATTGGCATCCAAACTCGAGATAATCTTTTATAAGATAAGTTTTAACAATCCAAGGAAATCTCACTAAGCAAAAGCTTTTCATATGTAATTCATCTCTAAATATGTTTGTTTACTATCAAAAAGATAAATACTAACGCTCCTTGGTTATGTAATTTTAGATTCTTCCTAGTACTAAATTTTATAACAACCACTACCAACCTTGTAAAACCAAGCTACCCACTTGGGAGGTCTAATTTGTGTAACTAGTAGGTGATAATGGTTCTTGCTAAAGCAACAGTATCAACATAAAGCCTCTTACAGTAAAGGGAGTATCTCGTTTATTTAAAGAAGCCTAAAATTCAAATATTTATTTTGCAAACCTCAGCGGTCTTCTTAAAATGTTTTCCCCTCTGTTGCATCAAACAGACTACTTTTTTAATAATAAATATCAGAAATATTTCTGAGTTATTAGAGGATATTCATCAAAATGAGGTTATTTACTTATTGTTATAATTTGATCTAAGAACTATATGTAGAAGATCACAACCAACCATTTTTTCTTTACCTATTTCTTCGCTGCTCAAAATAGGGTTATATAAGTTTTATAAAATTATTCTAAGCTTTCTTAGACAATGAAGATTAAATTGAGAAAATTAACCCTCGAGTTTTGTCAACCTACTAGGTTTTTGGTGATTTACGAATTAAAACAAGAAAGCATTCCTCTACATCAGCAAAAATGCCTTGGATTATAATGTCAGGGGTCTAAAGGTAGTTTGCTATTTCTAGTTTAGACACCAGTAAAAAATAAAGTTGCTCTTTAATAATTTGGTTAAAGGGATTTTTAACCTTGTAACTTCTGGTTCGAAGCCCAGTTAGTGTATATCCTTAAAACCGCGGTAAATTAATACCACCATGCAACTTACCATTTATTCGGCTTGCTCTTGACAATAATACATCTTGGTCGCATGTTTCACTGACTTAGACTCCGCGGATTTGCCAATTTCGATTTTTACTTCATCCTTCTGGCTTATTATACTATACCGAGTAATTGTTCGGCCCACTCCATATTTTTATATATGGCTTAGTACCAGAAAGCTCTTAGGGGTTTCCCCGGAATTGGATAATTTACTCCCCAAACGTTTGTTGATAAGGATTTCCCAAGTCCTTTTTTAGGAATCAAAAATGAAATAGTGCTCAAGTACTTTAAATATCGACAATCCTATAAGTAAATATAACTAAAGAGAAATTATTTATTAGTAAGGTTTAATATCTAATCTGTATAGCTTATATTCACTTGCAACTAGATTATAATATATAATTATTCCTTGAGTAGTACTTCCTGAATGGGCATATAATAAACCTTGTTCCCCTAATAAATGAACTGGGAAAAAGTAACTTCCTATTCCGAACCATCCCCCTTTTCCCCGAACTCCGTACGGTGAGGTGTCCATCTACGCTTCTG
>JACYFI010000248.1:0-11390 GCA_020975735.1 Ophiocordyceps xuefengensis
AAAGGGAATACAGGATGTAGAGGAAGAAATCTGTTATAAAGGTGGTTATAACAGAAGATGACCCTGCCTGCAGATACACATTTAATGGGGATATTAATTTTTAAATTACAACTTTATATCTATTCAGTATATTTAAGACTATGTCTTAAAATTTTTAGGCCCGCCATTTAGTGTTGGGAACAACCCGACCTTACCCCTGCTTTCCCAGCACAGCAGCAACTTCAAATTTAGGGGGTTATCGTGTTTAAGCTATTTGTTGGTACGAACTACTCAATTAGCGTTGAAGAGTTTCTTTTTAATCTCTATTTACTGACTGCTGCAGTAAAGTAGTCCCCTATTAAGTTCCACGCTACCCAAATCAATTTGATTTAAGGGACAGGTATCTATTCTACTTAATTCTTTGTAATTTTACCCCTTTTTGAGCCGCTAAAAAATATATTTATTTTTTTAAGGAGCCCGTAACACTTACAGTTTGGATAATTTTAATTTGTTATAACGGGATGCTATTTTTTGCACAATTTATTTAATCTTTTTAGTGTTACGTTGAATGTACTTTTAACCTATTCAAAGGCATGGTAAACCAATTAAAAGAAAAGAAATTTAATAACCAGTTGTTATATCAAGAACATTTCGGAACTAACCATAAAGACTTGTTCTGTAGGTGTATGAAAGTAGTAGTCTATTTTTCTATTTAGTATTTTAAATCCTAATTTTAAATGGCTTAAATTAAATTATTATGGATCTCTTTATTTAAATCGAAAACCAGACCAATCATTATTTACTTTTTTTAAGCAAAACATGAACCTTTCCGAGCAATATGTAAATCCTATTAATTTCAATTATGTGAAGGAAAATGTTTAACAAAGGTAATCATATGCACGTTTAAAGGAAAGTTTAAACACATCTTTTAGTTTTTCCTTTAGGATGGTATTCAGTTAATTATCGTTATTAAATATATATTTTGTATATATACCAGGGTACATTGAATTGATTTACTCTAGTTTCGGTAAGCAGAATATCTAATTCAAATGTTATGAAGTTGAGTAAAGGGAAATAATTACTTCTGAACTTCAGTTCCTTTTATTACTAAGTTACATCGTGGGGCTTTTCAAATCCTTATATAAAAATTTATACCTACCTGGTTAAAAACAGCAATGAAAATACTCTAAGCTAGAAATACCCCATCTTTAAATTAAAGAAATAGTCAATTTATTGTTATATATCTCCTTTTATTGGTTTCCTAGTTATTTGATATTATAACCATCGCACCTACTAAGCCTTACTAAAAAAGCTATAAAAAGACGGAGGAAGGTTAATATGAATCTTTTCTATTCAAATGTTTTACTAATTAATTTTTTAGCGATGTTTATGTACATACGGCCTAATTTTGGTAGGAATACTAGATTAAAGTAAAATTATCAAACAAATATGCGGGCCCTAAATTAACTAAGAACTGTATTTTTCGTTTGACTCAACTAACGGCTATATACCCTTTCAAGGTATCGCAACTTATTGAAGTTAGGTTATAACTAGGGCCTCTCATAGGCTTCATTTGATCGTAAGGTAAACATACAAACTTTACCCTTTTATATTATAAAGCTGTGAATATCTTTCTTGGTCAAGATTAATTTATCTAAAAAAAATCATTGAATAAAAAGTTCCGACGTGCATTAAAGCGCCTTTCTCAGGCCCTACCTTACTGTGAACCCAGCCTGCGCGATTTCTTATGGCAGAGAACCACGATCTTGGTTACTAAATTACGTATATTTTAACGGTTTATTCAACAGTATTGCCAAAGAAAATTTATACAATTTCCATCAAGTGACCCCGTCAAGGTCATTCTGCTTAAGTTTATATTTTTTTCCTAAATTACCAATTCAAACTTTATACTCACAAAGGACTAATAACCTATGAGATATTATTTTATATAATCAAAATTTAAACGTCCTTTTTAATTAATTACTAAGAACTTTTACGTTCTTTGTATAAGTTTTTAGTTGAAACAACTTAAAAAAGCTTACTGTGTTTCAACCTAATACTATTAAATCTACCATAGAACATATTATTCCAGTTGTTTTGAACATAATAGATTAGAATTCTTTTTTTATATATTAAAATCCCCTGTTCCTGATATGTTGAACAGATCTTTCTATTATGAGACTATTGTTGCATAGCTCTATTGTTTTCATTAACGAAAGGGTTTTTACCTCTGTTTAAAAATCTCCCCTATTTGTTTTCTACGTTGTTCTCTAATTATAGCCCTTTGCTATTTTTTAATCTAGTTTACTGTCTTTCAAGTTTAACTAACCAAAACTAGATCCCAGCTCAGTTAAATATATTATAATCGGTACAAAGAACGACTCTTATATAAAAGTCAATCTAAGTTTTAATAATTTCTTTTAGTTTTTGTTAATGTTAGCTATTTTCAGGAGTGATAAACTTCTAAAAAACGATGAATACAAAAAGTATGATATACCGTAATTTTTTAACTAATTTTATTCAGGACTTCTTTACCACTTAAAATGAAGGATTTAATGATTTTGTAACCCTAGAATTTGATTCCTTGTTAGTAGGAAGGCACGGATCCTAATTTAATAATTTCCAAAGTTTTTTTTTTACAAAAAATGCAATAAATATACCACTAGTCTTTTCACTTTCATTTTAGGCTACTTATTTTTTACGAACCGAACATCTTTACCAAAATAACATAAATAATACAGGTTTAATATTTTTTTAGTCTTAAAATAGTTCTTTTATTTTTTTTCGTTAGCATTATTGGGATGCAGAATAAATATAGCTTTTTATGTTGAACGTTGTTAACTTATTTTGGCTATTTTAATTTATAACCAGTTTTTGAGTCTATTTTAAATAAATCCCAAGAACCTTACATATCAATAAGGACAAGGTGATTATTAGACAGCCTCCCTTATTATTTCAAGCTAATTGTCTAGAGCTTATAATGAAGCGACATAAAACCCATCTACGCTATGTTGATAAGTACACTAAGATAAAGAATGGCTAGAACGTGTATTTCTATGTAAAGTACGAAAAAGTCAAGCCGTCTTGAACGTCACGCAATAAATGCTCAACAGAATTAGACTGCTCCTAGCGTAATACTAGGGTTATAAGCAAGCCTAAAGTTCCCACTTTAATCTATTGTGTATACGCTAGACAAAGCCCCTTAGTAAAATGGACAACCAAAATTTCATATATGATAATTTAATTTGTTGGTGGCGAATGATCGTTATATAAGCGTTAACTTAATTTTAAGAAGATGCCTTGTTTTAATAATCAGTCATGAAGTTTTATTTTTAAATTAAATAAATTAAATAGATACTTATACATAACAACCCCAACCTAAACCTATGGCTTTATTTAGAATAATGTTGTACACCTAAAGTCTATCAATTTAATACTCATAGTGCTGTGCTTAACGCCTCACGGAGATCCGCCAAACTTGTGCGGCCGCCGGATTGGGAGGTTATTTTATATATATGTTTTTAGGTTGGTATTATAACTGATAAAGTATATTCTTGTTAAACGAAACATAGATTAATCTATACTTTAGCATATTCAATAAATTATCATTACTTATAATAATAATTATCACTCAAAAGTTTGCAAATTATTTCTTTGCGTTTAACAATGTGAAAAGCCTCTAGTTATAGCACCACTAACTCCGGTCCTACCCTGTTAAGTATGTTTATTAATTAATGTACAAATGATAACAGTGTCCGGATAGGGATAATAGCTATATATCACCCCCGCCCGTTCGTTAAACTGCGGACTATATCAGGCATTTCACACCCGTGGCTTTTCAAGTACATAATCTTCGATACAAGAAACCTTTCTGCCTCAGGCGTGCCAAGTTCTTCGGAATTTTATTTCTATCATTTATATTATCTGATCTAATCACTTTTTGCGCTTCTTTTGACTCCTTACCTTTATATTTCTTCAGCTAATAGTAACATTTTGGATTCATTTTTTTCTTTTATCTCACCTCCTTTACCTTTTCTTTTAACATTCTCATGAAACTTTATTCTGTACATTTTTCTTCTTCTAACCTCCTTTACCTTTTTGATTTTTTTACATCTATCTTATCCGATCATCTTTGATGGCAGCCAGGAATCCATCATCTAATCTGTCTTCTACAGAATCATTATCCTGAACTTTAGCGAACCAGCAACCTTTTCAGTCATTCGGGCTCAGTTGGGAACTACATGTAGGGTCTGGCGATAAGGTGCGGGGGCTGATGGTCCCGGCTTTGAGTGGAACGGGGAAACTAGGTGCAATGGTCCAGCCTGAGGAGATGTCGGACTCAACCCCCCTCAAGATGAGTTTAGACGTTGCCGTCCCGTCATGACATTACTCTTTTCTTGTGCTTTCAGCTTCTGCTTACTTCCCTTTGTCCAGCTAGCTTTGCTAAAGTGAGATAATAAATTCTCCGATTCCATCTTATTTACAAGTTTTGTCTAGGATCTACTCAGCACCGAACGTTACAAAATAAAAGTGTAGCGCGACTATAATTCAGAAAATTTCTTTCTTTTTTTTTCCATTATATCAAGACTTCTTGTTCGCCTGATCACTATTATTGTACTGCGCGGTCCTTTAGACCGATAATAAAAGAGTGTGGTAGCGAAACTTCTATATAAGAACCACCTTATTGGATTGAAGGCTTATAACATAAACATAGTGTTTGTTTCTTATAATTCTGAACTACTAGCGACTCCACTTTTGTTTTGATTTTGACGCCACTAGACGACCCCAACCGACTTATCCTCCGTCACTTAGATAAACCATAAAATTGATGATTTCAGTTATTGAACTATAGCACAAAGGACACTATAATGAAATTACTAAATAACACAAATGTTGGAGGTGCGAAAGAATATTAGAATACCGTATAAAAGATACTTATAAGGTATATTAAAGAGCCGTAATCTGTTACCCGACTCCTTTCACTTAAAATTTGTAACTGTTTTACTTATTGTTGGTTAACACTAACTCCATAACCATTAAGGACCACCCTCTTTCTTACTACTCTTATTCCTTAAAATTAACTTGAAGTTTGTTTTTGACTCCTAATCTAAATAAAACTTTGATAACTATATAAATTATTTATAGAAAAATCTTGGTAAGAAACGTTGGCTAAAAAAACAAATATATAAGTTTTGAAGCTAAACTAATATTGAAATTTGATATAGCGACTAGGTTATAAATTCCGGATATCCAATAGGCTAAATGCTGAAAATCAAGAACGTGTGGAAATATTAAAGGTAATATATTTAAATAAAGAAGGGTAAGGCCCAAAACTCCTGAGTCTATTAATTATCTCATGCATGGTGAACAATAAATTTATAACTATTATCTCGTAAAGAATTCAGAACCCAAACCAAATAAAATATATCTTTTAGTAAGAAACCAAAATATAATTGAAATATAGAGCTAAGGTAATAGAGGTAACAACTGTTAAGATATGTCGCCCTTCTTGTCATATGTTTTTAAAAATTTACGGGGTCCCATTAGAATTAGCTAAAAAAGTTAAACATATAACTTAATGAATAAAGTGTAGTAAATATTCGCACCGATTACTCTATAAAAATTACACCGTTTTATACTACTAAAGCAATTAATTGACATAACGGATTTAATAATAAAAAAATTCTTTTACTTAAGAATCCCTGTCATCAAGGAAACCACTGAGTTAAGACTATGCATAATATAACTTGTATAAGTTAAACGTAAAAATCCCACCTTAATCCACCATTATCTCTTAAGTCTTGATAATCAACTAAACAGCGTGTATTACAGCACCCCTTGCAAACTAAGGAATAACAATTCCTTTTGTAGAAAAGGCGTGTTTATTAAATGAAAATATAGGGCCTAATTATAAGAAGAAAACCTATGCCTATAACATTCATACCCTACTTGAGACATATAGTGGATAACGGCAAAATATTGTTTTTATGCTGTTAATAATCCATAAGACACTAACAAAGTAAGTTATTGCTCTAAGCATAAACAGTTAACAAAGGTAATAATGTACTACTGCATTCAATTAAGGAGATGAACGAATTAATAAATGTATACACCGCGGGTCACCGTAAACCATTTGGCAGACGTTACTTAACGGTGGAACTCGGCGCTTAAGTCCTTCCATCGCCATGGGTAAATCAAATATGGAAACCTAACCTGGTGAACATTTTAGGCCATAGGCTCCGAATTTTAAAAACATTATACCTATTTATAGTTATAACATTTCATTTCAGTTGTAAGAAGCATATTGAGAATATTACATGATTAATGTGACTACCTAAAAGACTCGTAGTGTTACAAGATTACCCGATGTTCCAAAATAACAATCTCAACTTTATTAGTGAAAAATAATGGCCCGCAAAGAAACTTTGATTAGCTGGATTTCTAGTAAATCAAAAACCTTAACTAAATAGGTGTATTGGACAAAACCCCACACCTTGCTTCACGCTAACAACATCAATAGGTCGAACTAAGTCCAAGTTATAGTATAATGATTCATTAAAAAGTATAAACAAGCTTAATAGCTTAAAGAAATCTTAATTATGCTTTGGTAAATCAAAATTTATCCTACCCAATGAATTTATTGGGGTTTAGATTAACAACCAATCGGTATTTTATCTTTAAAAAACTTTCTTAACTCCATCTTCCTCCTAAGATTTTATCTATATCTATTGAATTTATACTTCAGACGTAAAGATGGGGCACGATTAATCATTAAATGTGGATGTTATCATCAATCAAGATAATCATAAAGTTTTTACACTATAATTAGAGTATTTGTTAGAAAAAGGAACCTTATTTCTATTGGTAATATCAGCAAAGTCAACTATGTGTTAAACTAATTGCAGATTTACCTTCGATTTGTATAGTAGTTTCCTGAATCCTTAAAATATTCAACATTTTCTCCATTAATCTAAGATCTCTACTTTATGTTTGGAGAGTTATTCTAATCCAAATATGTCTTGCGATTAACCTGATTCTACTGTGTGGTTGAGTGGCATTAGACCATCCAAAAGTTTTCACCCTTCGGGCACTAACAAAATTCCTGAAGAGTGTCAATCTGGGGTCTAAAATTTACTTTATTCAGGAAATTTTATTCAGGTCCTTTTTCAACAGGAGCTATATTCCCCTGCAAATCTCTGATTTTAAAGCGGCGATAACTAAATTCTTGATGATTTTCATACTTTACTATGTTGATTAAACCTTTTCGCCAAGTAGAATGAGCTTTATTGATTTAAATTATTTACCGCTTGTTTAAGCATAATAAACATCCGTCACTTTTTGAGTTAATAAGGGAGTTTTTCTAAATTTAAATAATTAAGTTTATTTAAAATCTTCTATTGATCTATTGAATTTAGTTAACTAGCTCTCGGCTTTAAGAGCCTATGTATAGGAACGCCACCACCTAGTATTTGCTGTAATAGATATAATAAGTTAAATCTTTTGTAGTTGTAGACCATAATGAATAATTTTCAATTTGACAGTCCGTCAACCTAATTTACATGTTTTTTTATTTCCTTTTTCTCTATTATAACTTAAATGAACCCCTCACCGTTATTAACCAGATCAGAACTCTAGGGTTTACAACTGTTGAAATTATCGGTAGAGATATCTTTTTCTAAAATCGGGTTGTTTAGATGGACTTGACATAGAAGTTTCAACCTTCGTTTTGCTGGGTTAAACGCGAGTCTTAAAATCCCTGGTTTCTTTCCGAAACCCCTTAGAGTACACCTTAGAATCGGAGATAATTACTGGCTTAATTCGATCACACCTCCTCTACTCTTTTAGGTGCCTTTTTACAGAATACTGTTCTAGGATGTTGACTTGAATCCTCCGCCGAATGTCCATTTCCTTTTTCACCATCTTTAAGGCTTTTACCGTACCTGAGCGGAATTACTTCCAGCCCACTAAAAGTGTCTTTTCCAAATATAGCTTGGGTTACCTTAGCTTTAGGAACGCCCGGAGATTTGGACAGGTTTATCCCCCATAAAGACACCATTTTCCCTGAGGTGCGCCTCGAGGATATGGCTCCATTATATCCAGTAGCATAATATGGAAGTGTAAAGAACCTTGATTAATAATCAGGTGTGTAACATAGTATTGTTACAACTAATGAAAATTTGAAAATTTTCCATCACCATATTAAATGATTTTACTATAGTAATATCTTAAATAAACGGTTATAAGATTACTTGAATATTCTTTAATCCTGACTTTCAAAAAAATCCAATAATAGGCATAATATGTTTGTTGAATATTTAAATACTAGAGCCAAACTTCATCAAGTGACTACCTTGACACAAGCAACCTTTTACCAAAAAAGCCGGAACTATACACCCTGTAATGGTAGCACAATTATTTATTGACAATACATTATGTTATATTCTATAAGCAATACTCACTCTTAGTCCTTAAAAGCAACCAGAATGCTTGAAGGCCCCAATCGCAGGATTCAGCTCCGGCAACTCTAATATGTGGATGGCATACGTTTGTTCCAATAATATCGTCAGGTCAATAGAACTTCACCATATAGGAAAATGTTATAGATCTAATGCATTATGATATCTATAAGACCATAAGGCATTAATATGTATCATTTCTTTCTTTTAAATACGAAACACTAAGATTCCTATTAAAAAAATACCTAAGGTAAAACTCATTTTTATTTTATATATATCCAAATTATTCTCTTAATGTTTACGGTTAAACATATATATATTATTTTAAGGTCATTAATGGCTAGGGGCTATTGTTAGATTTAGAAACTACAATCCGTATGCCGTAGCATCATGTTTTTACCTTTTTAAAATATACCCCTTTTAAGTTAGCTTTCACTAGGGGCCTTTCGGCTTTAGACTTTCGTACCCCAAACCCCCCCCCGGCCGCCCGGTGATGATAAGGAGAAAGAATAAATATAAGGACCAAGACACAAAAAATTACTAATTGACATTATAAAAAGATTAATCATTATGGTAGGATAATGAACAAATTGGTCTAATATTTCAGGATTCGTCATAATTCCTATAGCTTCAGAATGATGGTAATAATTCCACATATTTACTGAAAAACCTGACCATAAAATACTCCTTCTCTTTTAAAAAAACTGAAATCTTGATTTGGTCTAAAGATATTTGCAATCACGTTTTATACACACATGAGGGCAAGCAAAGAATTGTAATGACATCCCCTGGTGTATACAAATTAATATGTGGTTAACTCAGGTACTAAAAAACCTTGTTTTTACTTCCCAACATTCTTAACCTTACTCTTGATTCTAAATCCAATTCTGGGTTAACTTAAATATTGAATCAAATTCTAATAATGTCTGTCATTAGATCTATAAAATCAGGATACTGCAACTTTCAATATCGTTGGTTACCTTCTGCTGAACATAGCTGTTCATTGAGGGAATCATTTTTTCATCCTATAAAGTAAAAATTTAAAGATGGAAGCTATAGGTATTAATCTAAACTGAGCAAGGTGTTATTAGTTTAAAAATTAACTCGATTAAGAAGTTTACTAAAATGCATGTAAGTTTTCCTACATAATGACTATAGTTATACCTTTTTTAATAAGGTTTGCACGTTAGCTCTAAGCGAATTTTAATATGTTCCTGACTGCTTGTTCCAATTGTTGACATCCATAATTAAAGATTTTTCACTATTAAGTGAGACTTACAGGCTTTACGAAGTTTCCAGCATATTGTAAATTTATTCTATAGGTTATGTAAGCTAAGATTCTTGACCCTGAAAAATTTATCTTACTCATTGAAGATTGCCCCTGATTCTCTATAATTTTTATAATAGTACTTCCAACTATCGTCTAAACAATTACCATGCTCGTTGCTGAAAACCAAAACTACCTATCCAATTTTAATACCTTCAATGAACGGACTCTTTCCTACCATATGTTATATCCGGATTATCTCTTTACTTGCCACCCTCACTTTTTAACTTAGTTTTCTCTCGAGAAGACATTCTAACCTAAAGGACCTGTTTTTGTTCTATTAACTCAATAGCTGATTCATTAATGGGTTTTCCGACAAATAAAGGGTTTATTTATCTTTTCTTTCTTTTAACCAGTAATATTCTTAGTTTAGTTCTGGAGGTCTAGTTACGACCAAAAAGCTGCATTTCTCCTTTAACATATTTATTCCTTCTTTTAGAAGACTACATAAATCTTCATTTAGTTTGTGTTCGCGACGTGGGTTATATCAAAGGGAAACTATCCCAGGCTTCTTTTAGATGATATATTTAGGGAATTTAATAATCATATAGTAAATCGTTGTTCTCTAAAAGACAAATTGAAGATTTTCACAGATATTTCAATGAGTGTAACAGGAAAAATTAAATACCCATCATGTCCAAATAATGCTCTTAAATAGATTAAACTATCTTCAGTTTTTAGAATAACTAAGGATAAAAATACTTTGGACAAATCCTTTTAGATAGCCCTTTAGACTGGCTCCTACATTAAATAATATTTTGTTTAATTTATTAAGGTTTTACATATAGTATCCCCCCTGATTTTTATATTTATTCTTTTTAAGCTTATCCTTCTGCTAGCCGACAAAAAGCATCTAAGGAACACTTTTATGGGGGCCTTGGCGTAATTTTATGAACAGGTTTATTAAACTGAACGAGTACTATAAATAACGTAGTAAACTACTGAGATTGTACATATGTGGTCGAAATTGCTTAACAACACTTTGAAACTAAGGCAACTTTTCTACCAAGGTTAATACTTTAGTGTTGATATAAGGTTCATCCTCCGCAGTTTTTTATTACAGAAATAGAGTATTTCATCTCCCTTACACCTAAATCTAAGATTAAACTAAATAATAAATGATGTTATCATTGTATTCAACTAACAACCTTCCCATTTGTGGGTAAGCGCTTATTTTGGGAAAATATAAACTCAACGCGCTAGCGCGTCTAGTATATAAAGTGTATTAATAAATTTTCAAGGTTATGGGTAAAAACTGATAAGAACTTCTATGAATAGAATATGTTTTTTAAAGTATAAACAGTAACCCTACCCTTCCTCACTTCATACACCATTTCAGCAGTTTATAAAAACAGTTTTACTTATAACCAAACAAAAATAAGCTACGTATTAAATTAATAATTAATTGACATCCCATTAAGCCGAATAACGCAGTTGCTCCTTGAAAGAGCAAACCCTAAATATGAGTAAGAGAAGAATTGGTTTTAATGGGGGTTTCTAGCTAACCCTTTATTAAACAAACCCCAAAACTACTCACCGTATTGCTTACTCCTGCTCCTGAAATACAGCCCCAGTTGCCACCCTGCACCTATTATTTTTAAGGATTTGAACACCGGAAAATGCCTTTT
>JACYFI010000249.1:0-12352 GCA_020975735.1 Ophiocordyceps xuefengensis
AGCTTTTGTGGAAAACAAGTAACCTTGCGCAATTATTTGCTACGCTAACAAGTGAAGAATAAAGTGCCTATAACAAGAGATTTGGTTATATATTAAATTTTTAATTACTTGCAGTTGGTATCTTGGTGTATACTGTATAATTTTATAATTTGGAGTGGTAGTTAAATGTTCTTTAATAGTATATTATATAGTATTACAAATATATAGATTAAAAGCCAAAGGGCGTTTGTGCCAAACGGTATAGGTAATGGGGCGTGACTTAACTGTCTCCACTTCAGCATGTTACAGGTCGAATCTGAACTACCCGTGATCTAATCTTTTCATTTTTATATTCAAGGAAAATAATATAAAAATTATTACAGAGTAACATTGGTAATAAGATTTGGATAAGGGATTTACCGTTTTTTAGTGGCGGAAGTGTATGTACCCGAGCTCCTTTTTATTAATATTCAAAAATTAATGATTGACTTGACAATAATTGAAGGAAACTCTAATTTCAGGCGACAAGCTCTAATAATTTCAGATATTTATTTTTTTTTTAATGTAAACTATGAATACAATTTCATAATTACAAGTCAACAAATTTAACACATTTACTCCAAGCAAGCTCAGGCTCTTTAAATGATAACCAGTATAAAATTTGAACCTATGGGTGAAGTAGCTAAAATTTCCTCTGTTACTGAACCAGATTACGTTTAATATATCTTCAATTATCGTAAATGATCATTTGAGGATCAGGCAATGGTAAATATAACAGACCTTTGTAAAGTTACATAGTATTGAAAATAGGGGTGTCTGTTTGTGAAAGAATTTGTTTAAGATAACAAAAGCTGACTTCTTAAAGACTATAAAAAGATACTTTTGTATATCTAAAGGAAGGTAAATTATTCACAACATTAACATTTGTTTTACCTTATCCCAAGATACTAATTGATAAGTCAGCTGGAAGAGGGAAAGAAGCCATATACACATGGTTAAACCCTAAAGATTTAGACCTCCTTGCTTACCTATTGATGCTATTTACAGTTCGAATATGTAAGTTTAATAAAAAAAGACTCCTTATAGTTAGATTGATATCACATTAAAGCCGTAATGCTTAATTATTACATATAAGAATATGCGTGAAATTTAAGGGAAGGAAACAGGTTGTTTTTAGGTACAATTGAGTTTAATATTCGTGGGGTTGGTTACAAGTCCACATTATCTATATAGAGTAATTTTTCCTTTTATTTTAACCGTAATTATCCAAATAAAAAATAAAGACCTTCATATTATTCTTGATTTACAAAGAATAATAAAGCCAGACACACAAAAAGTGTTTATGACTAATGAAGCTTGCCTGATATTAATTGATTATACCAAGGAAAACTTGCCAGGGTTTAAAAGTGGCGAAGTGTTGTTTTTCTTGCTTTTTTTGTGTTTACTAAACCCTAATACTAAATAAAAAGAAACAGAAGCGACGCAAGGCAAGCACCCTTAAGTTGTGTTCAGGTTTTTCTATTAAATTAAGAAGTATTATAACTCAGCAATCAAAGATGAGGGTGGTAAACGGCAATAAAAAATAGTTAACCTTTTAAAATCTGGTTATATTCCCTCTTTCAAAAGCAGCGGTTTTATAGCTATATCCTGACGTTTAAAATATTTATCACTCCTTATTTCCTTTGATTTA
Source organism: Ophiocordyceps xuefengensis (assembly GCA_020975735.1). NCBI lineage: Eukaryota > Fungi > Ascomycota > Sordariomycetes > Hypocreales > Ophiocordycipitaceae > Ophiocordyceps > Ophiocordyceps xuefengensis. The sequence goes on from JACYFI010000249.1 coordinate 1,670, forward strand.
AAAATTTCCAAATAAAAAGGATGCATACTTCCGTTCAGCAAGGCCTTTCTTTGTTTTGTAAAGTTTGTTATTTAGCTTAAAAACTCATCCTCTTTTTTTTGGGCATACTTCTAATTTTTTCTTGCGGTGCTGACGAAGTATGCCGCACAAAAAAATTACACATAATGCTTGGAATATTGTTTAAAAGTTATGATTTAATAGGGTATCAGGCAAAGCTTGCGCTATGCGCACACACTACAACTACTTATAGTTATCGTATAGAAAGTTCAATAAAAATCTAATAATCTATCGTTGTTCTAATTAGGGGCTAAGACATAAAACTTTTTGGTTGTTTTAGTATTGGGTGGTTCAATACTCGAGATAAAATTTTTGGTTGCTAAAGCCGGAAGCTACGCCTCTTTGAACTTGGTGTTCCCTAGTACACCCCTTCCAAATTGTCAGTAGATGTGTTTGTTTCTAAGTCACGCCTTTAATAAATAGGAAGGTAGTTCTCTATTTGAATATAAAGTATAAAATGATGGGGTCTTCGCCCCACAAAATATAAATCCCTGTAGTATAACCAACTTCAACGTAGAAAAAAGTAAATCCTAACAATTTATTTATAGCTAAAGGCAAAATGCGTGCATTGGGGGATGCCCTTACACAATAAGGGTAAGAAATATTTAATAAATTAATTGGCTAGGCTGCGCATATGCCGAAGGTTTAGCAAAGGCTAAAAGCTCGCCTTAATATAACATATTAAGATAAGCCTCAATTGACCATTTGGTCTTAAGACATTCATCCCGAAACCTTTATGTTAAAATTTAAAGATCGGTAAATCCCCCAGCCCAGAAGCTTTAATAAAATCTTCAAAAAAAGGCTAAGGAAAGTCCTTGCATTCCACTTTTACATGCGGAGCATATGCTGAGCAAATCAAAATTAACCATTATTAGCAACAGCTATTAACAGTATTTATAATATAAGAAATAATAATAAAACGATACCCTAAATTGAGCAAAGATTAAGAATGTTTGAACAATCCTGTTATTAATATTGGTAAGAATAAAAATATATTAATTAGAGCTCTGCGCCTACATTTTTCTTTGCTTGGCTGGTTTCCGACAGTGCGCTTATTTTCATCTAGCTTCTTAGAGGCGTAGCTTAGCTTAGCCCACCCTGGATGCCTCTTGTGGGGTGAAACATGCACAAAGCAAATGATAAGATAAGCATTTAGTATACTGACTTTTTATTATTTTTAGTTAAAAATTAATTACACTAATCATGAATTATAAGGTGTGGCATGTGAGATAAAATAATTTTTGTAATAAGGTAATGTAACACCAAACGGGTAGAGCAACTATTGTGTGTTGTAGTTGGCTCCTGTTCGAATGCAGGGTTTTACCCTTATATTTACTCTTTTTATAACAGTATAATATAACAATTAGGAATAGTAATTTAGATTTAAGATTTAACAAATTTAAGGTTTACTTGGATTCGTCTTGTTTTTAATTATATAAAAACACAGGGTATGGGTATCGGGTATGAATAAAAAGGTATGGTTTCTTTATATAGGGATAAGTACAAAGCAGATCACCTATTGAAGATGAAATGTTAAAGCATGTTTTGTTCATTTAATCATGAGAATCAAGATGTGCTTTCACCATAAATCCTTTCTTTAAATGTAGGTTATTATTTATACTATGAAGGTATTTTTTAACAACATAAGTCGCAATTAGACGTAAAGATATATTTAAGGTTGTTGGGTTGGTGTAAACATACAATGCACATATTTATGTATTCTTTAATAGGAGAAAAACAAATCATTTTCTTGCTTGCTTACTGGCTGCTGTGCTACTGGCTCGTAGCTGGAAGCAGCAGTTGCAATTTTTTTTTTCTTGGCGGTTCCCACCCGTATAGGGTTAAACCAACAATGGAAGAGGTTGAATTAAATTTCTTGAGCTTTAGCTTGCTAGCGTGCTAGCCTAAAACTTCTTAAAATAAAGTACCTTTAACTGAAAATTAGTTCCCTGTTTATCTCCGTTAAAGGACCAAAAAGGCTTACCTGATATCAGACAAAATAGATTACAGGGTTCCGTGGTTTTGAGGGGGTGACCCCCCTTCACACCCAAAAAGTAGATGGGATCGAAGTAAAAGGGTGCTTTTCTTGACAGTAACATAAGACAAAATAACAAAAAGTTTAGGTGTAGGGATAAACGATTTCAAGATAAGTAAACTGCTCCTAAGAGGGTTGTATTTATTTCAACTTATTTAAATGTGGTTTGGGGCTAGGCCTTTATCATCGTCTAATAAAGAATAATATGCTTAAGCTATTAAATATAAAATTAAAATTTTGAAAAATATTTATAAAAGGGGGGAGCTGCCCGGGCCATTTTTGTTGGAAGGCAAGCTACCCCTTGGCCATATAAAATGATGAAACAATGGCAAAGCTGGTGGTAATTATTACCTAAATATAAATTTTGTTCTTTGCGAACCGGTCATTAATAAAAATATTATTTTTTTATGGTAATTGACTATTAAGAAACAGCCTACATTGTTCGCAAGCTGGGTGTTCTAAAAGGTAACAACTTCTAAAATCTCCAACCGTTGGTAATAAGAGTTTCGATTTCCTCTCCTCAGGCCTTCAACCTGACTGATTTTAGTTGAAATACTATACATATTTTTTAAGAGATCCGCATTTACAAAGAGGATCCTTCACCTTACACAATATGCGCCTGAGATTAGGTTGGAATAATACAATAAATATACTAAGTAATTTTCGTTTAATGATTTCTAAGATGAAATTAAGTTGCTGGTACTTTTCTAACTGAATGTGTTCTGTCCTGTTACAGCACTTCCTCCAATTACTAGTAGTTTGAAACTATTAATCCAGATTCTATTTATTAGGTTTTAAATTCTCTAGGGTTAATATTTTTTTTTGTACCTATTGATAAATAATATCTATCTATATCTCTGTGCTTCCAACGCGGTTAATCTTAAAGACGGGATATATCTAGTTTTCATTTACTAAATGCTAAATTATTTAATTTATTGATCTAAATGATCTATCTCGTTAACTGTACATTACTAGGAGGTGTGGTTATACATGGGGGTTAAATTATTAGTTACTAAACATTACCACAATAGTTTCCATAATGTATTATTTTTAATAAGTTTTATTATATTGACTTTTAACAGTTTTTTTCCTAGGCAGAAAGGTTTGAGTTATCGAATATTCATCTCAAAAACAATACTTGTTATTTTGCAATGTGGTTTATATAATACAAAAATAATTAAACTAAAAATGGGACAACATCTACTAGAACAATAATAGAATACCCTTCTAAATCTATATTTTGTAATAACAGGATAAATATTTATTATGTCTACTATGATTATTTTCTATTATATTTTAGCTATTGAAATTCAAGTTTGGATTAATAATATTAAGTACTATAATAGACAAATTCAGAATTATCAAATACAGGGGGTTTTAATATACTTTTTTTATTGGGGTGGGATAAGTCTTGCTTAATAGTGCGCCGTTATGGCTTAGAGATTATCTATAGAGCTAAACGACTTAGTTATTCATACATAACCTCCGCAACAGGAGTTAGATGGGAAAGGGGTAAGCCCGCATTTACACTTGCATTTCTCTTCCAAAAGGTGGGGAGGATGAAGATTGATAGTTTCGAGTTGACCCTTCAGCCCCGAGCGGTGCTATGAGTAAAGCTAAACTGCCTTTCGAAACCTATTTACAGGTTCCTACAAGAGGGTCATATCTAATAGAAAAACAAGGAATGTGCCTTAGTGTATGATTTGGATATGAAACAATCGTACAATGGATCAACAAGCAACAGAGGTACAATAAAGTACAATAAAACGTAAAAGAGTGGGGACTCTAAGACGGATTAGTATAAATACTAATTGGAACTACGGGATTACCTAAGTCCTAAAGGACCAGGTACAGAGGTCATAGTTACCATCTATGGGAGGACTTCCAGGATTAGACGTCTGTATAGCTACACCACTATTCGCTGGAAAGTTTCCAGTACTTTTCACCTGCGGTTTTGGCACAACTACAGAAAGATTTAGACACTTTGGAAATTGACCAAAGTTTTTGTTGGTTGAAAGATAAATTATCACAGATTTATATGCTAAAGAATTTATTACGCAGTCCTTATCAAAAAATTCAAAAGGTAAGTCGAGGCAAACAATGGAACCCGGGTATATACCTAACTACGTGGAAGATTGTCAGCAGAGTAGATGAAGATTTATCAAGAACCTTGAAAGATGGTTAACGTTTTCCGATATTTCACCTCCCGGAAGAAAATATCTATATACACAAAGCAACGGAGGAAAGACCATTTATAATAGTCCCTCCTATGAGAAAGCAAACTTAGTACTCCAGGGAATTGTTAAAGAATGATATTAGAAGCTATTATGAACCAAGTTTCCAACTAAAGTCCAGTCAGGGTTTAGAGCCCTAACAAGAAGCTGCCACACCGAATTAAAAAAATGCTAGACCAGAAAATTCGTTATGGGGCAAATGAATTTATAGAACGGAGAACCATTACTAAATGGTGTTGTCGAAAAATGATCACTAACTAACGATGAATGGAATTCCTTGAACGAAAGAATTAAGACCCACAAGATTTTTTGGGAGTTTATTCTAAAAGGGGTTAAAGCGGGTTATCATGGAATTCATAACTTCCCCACTCCCGAGCAGTGAACACTCCAAGATTCAATAATAAGCCATATTAAGGCAAATATCTTTTTTCGGATAAACTCACGTTTGTGATGGTTGACAACTAAAATAAGTTTTCGACGTGGGTATCAAATGCTTACTATTAACCCTAGCTATAAATCGATTGTCCCGTTAAACAAAAGGTAAGGCCAAAACTCTTGCAGGGAGAAAATTAATATTCTTACATAAGAAGTTTAACGACCAACCCGTCTAAAAGCTTTTAGGTACCGCCCTTAATTTCAGAAAGGATAGATACATAGATATGCAGAATGACGAATTAATTGTTGTAGAAGGATCAAAAGAAGATGTGATTAAATCCTTATGTCAAAAGATTAAGGTGTTCTTGAAGAACGATTAGGGTAGAGGCTTGGTCGAAGGCTAAAACAAATAACAACGCTAACACCAGACACGGCTGAATTCCTATCTGGTATAAGAGTCAAAAAGAGAAGAATCATGAGACTTACTGAGAAAGAAAAATGTTTTGAGCAGAATATAAAAATGAGCTCTAGCCCCGGATAGCAAAGGGTCACAAAAAAATATTGATAAGCATGGTTTTCTGAAAAAGGTACGACCATACCAAACTTTATCTGAATGGCAATAGAAATCTAAATGATGCTATAATTTCTACTATACAATTACAGTATATACGAGGTATAATACAAATACGTATCGATTTCCAAGTAATTTTAAAGCACCTTATCGCAAAGTAACATATACTGAAAGCAATCTTGGTGCAAGAGCTACTAGGCAGCCAAATCAAAGCTGGAACCCCAATCCTAATAATAATTGAACTATGGTAAACAATCTTAAGGGCAAGTATAAGCATGGGGTTCGTAAAACTAGTACTAGGATAAACACCTGCGTCTTTTCACAATGTAAGTGGAGATATATATTTAAAAATTCATGCCCGAAGTAACCAAGCTTCTATGGAAAGGTCCTCGTTACTTCGGATCTATGTTGACTCCGACACGAGTGGAGATGCCATCACGGTTCCGTTGTGAGGGACACTTAACCTAAGCTAGGAAGTAGATAAAATTATGGCCTCGAAAGAAATCCTGTTAATCAAATACCTATTATGTAGGATGAGTGAGCCACATTGAAAACCATCAATAGTCTAAAACATCTCACACGAGAAAAAAAAAAAATTCGAAAGAGCCAAATCTGGAGACCCGTTTGATGGGAAAACATCATCACGTCGGTTGTTCCCGGGGAAAGGTAGGATGATTCGGGTAATGGAACGTTTACTTTTCCAAAGTTCCATTTATTGAGGACAGGTGCATTATATGCCCACATTCAGGAAGGTACTAGTCTGATAATTTATATAGTTATGAAACATAGTATTAAGTGGATGATAAGCTATACAGATTTATGATATAAACCTACTATAATAAAATATCTCTTTAGGGTTAATATTTTACTATAGGATTTTTTTTTATTAAAAGTAACTGCAGCACGATTTCCATTTTGGATCCCTCCTAAAAGAAGGACTTGGGAATCCTTATCAACAAGACTATTGGGAGTTAAATTTATGCAAATCCGGGGAAAACCCTAAAGTTTCCTGGTACTACAGGCTATTATATGGAAATATATGAGTGGCTGAACTAATTAACTACAGTATATAATAAGGTCAGAAGATGAGTGAAAAAACAAATGGGCAATCCGCGGGATCTAAGTCAGTAATAAATTCGCCAAGGTATTATTTGTGCAAAGAAGCAACCGAGTAAATGGTTGTTGATTGTGTAATTAATTTTCCGCGTTTAAGATTAAACCTCTTACGGGCTTTTTCAAAACGAGTATTCAGTTAAACCTCTTAAGCCAAATTTTTCAAGACGTACTTTTATTCTACTGTGCCTAACTCTAGACAAAAACCACAACTCCCTTTACGACCCGCTGATTTATATCAAGGGTACTCTGATGCAGAAGTGATAGGGCTTTTTCTGTTTTAATTCGTAAATCACCAAAAAAACCCAGTAGGTTGACAAATTCGAGGTTAATTCTCTCAAATTAATCTTCAATGCTGAAGACCTAGATAGTCTTTAAAAAACTTATTAAAAGCCTATTTGGTACGCAGGAGACAAGTAGACGAATAAGAAAAGAAATGTTTTTGGTGATTTTACAAAAGTTCTTTTGAAGATCAAATTATAACAAAGTTAATCCTCATATTTGGAAGATATCCTCTAAAAAAACTCAGAAATATTCTGATATATTTATTGTTTTAAAAAAAGGTAGTCGTTATGATGCACGAGGGGAACATTTAAGGCTGAAAGGTTTGGCAAAAAATAATTAATATTAGGAGTTCTTAGAATAAAGGATTTAAACCTCCTTTACTCTTAGGGGCTTTCCTGATCGATGTTGATTTTTAGCAAGCCACTTATTTACCATTAGTTTCAATATTAGACCCTAAATGGGTAGGCTGGTTTACAAGTGGTGGATGAGTTGTTCTTAAAAATTGTACAGAGATCTTATAAATTACCATATAAGCAGGGGAAGATCGGTTGTGTATTTCTGTTTTTGTAGTAACTCAAATATTAGAGAGAGAATTACTTGATTGAAAAGTTAGTAGATTTCTTTGGGATTGGTCGAACTTATTCGTATAAAGATATAGTGAGTTTAGTGTCAATCATTCAAAAACTAATTAATGAAGATTTTACCTTTTTTCATAAATAACCCTCTGTTCTTGGTTTAAAAATCTAAGATTTTGGAGATTCAGTAAGTAGAAAAATGGTAACAACCAAACAATCATTAACTAAACCAAGGTATTTCATCAGATTCGTCAAATACAGAAAACAGGAATGAATATAGGTAGATATCTGAAATAAACCTACTTCTTGATAAGTAATTCATCATTAATATAAAAAGTTGTTATTTTCTTTAATTTGGACCGATAAATTAACCGCATCATATGGACGTTTTATGATGCTATACTACTATAGGTTTACATAAAGCATTTGTAGACTTTAATAGGCAAAAATATCTCTATTACTTATTTATATGGTTGAATGTTAGGTTATTATACAGGGTCAGGGATCTCCATAGCAAGAAAATGAGGTGTGAACCTTTCATATTATTAAGAGTTCTTTATTCATCCTTATAATGGAACAGGTATAGGTTGACTCAAATTAGAATAAAAAGATATTGTGGCTTATATACGCAATAGCATGTAGGTTTCATATTTTAGCTTTGAGTTATATCACGCTATTGGGTCACTCAAGCATTTCTATATTTTGATTTAAACACAATATACAATCAGCTAAAATTTAAAATGCTTTTTCATACTAGTAGCATATAGGTTTCTCTTTATATTGCTGATACTAGTGAAAAATAAAAGAAACTGAAAAATTAATGGATAAAAACTAAATTCTCCTTATAACCTTAGTAAACACATTAAAAGGTATTTTAATATTAAACCTGTTTTAGCCTTTTAAGTTTACGTATTACTATTTTCTTCATTATTATGTGGCAACCCTACCTTATTATAGGTTCTTTGGTAAAACCAATGGCATTCAAGTGGCAGCTATAGAAAAAGTTTAATATATCTTATCTTAATTTCGCTAATTTAACTTGATACCTATAGGTGCTTGTGGTACTATTTAAGTATCGTAAAACAACGTTTTTCAGCTTTACCGTTAGAAAACATAAACTTTTATAAAAATTTAGTAATTAAAGGTGTTGTACCAGTAGTCAAGAGGTAATGTTTAGCTGGCTATATGATAAACCAATCTTGCTGTGACCACCGTTACGCACAAAAAATTTAATTTTCAATATAATAATATAGCTATATTAAGCCTCTATTCTTTTTCGTTATTATTACTGTATAGACATTACAAATCCCTTATTAATTTTTATTTATTATAAAGGAATCGGCATAAAGCAGAGGGGTGTCCCATCTTTGGTACAAAATCTTTTTAATTGTTAAAGGTCAGTCTGATTTTATTTATGTGTGTGTCAAATATTATAACAATATTTATTTTGAGCTTCTTAATTTTATATAGCACCACATAACCCTTCACCAAGAGAAATACTCATATACGAGTGCTGGATTTTTTCATAGTTTATTTAGCGAGTCACAAAAGAGACGCCCAGAAATTTGGTGTAAAAAGTATTATTTTTTGCCTTTAGTATATCCTTTTTTAGATTTAGAAATTTTCTGGGGGTAATTATCCTTTTGGTCTTAGTGGCTATGAAAATGGATTATGGTTTAATAATAGTCTTAATAATTTATAGGTATTAGTTTACTGCAGGATTTGTTATTTGAATTAGGTAAAAATGCATGTTAAAAATCACGAATAGTTAACAATCTTTTAATTAGTTGTTATAAATCAACAAATTTGTTACATTCCTTATACGAGAATAAGTAAACTAAATGCTTTTCTTCCACACAAACTAAATAAGCATGCCTAACAAGGCCACAGTATTTTGTCTCCGGCCAAAAGAATATGCGTAATCTTCAAATTTTATTAGGCTAAGCATGCAAACTTCCGTCCACGTCCGGTTCCATAAAAAATAAAATACGAACTTTTTAGGGGCAAGTTGGGTATAAGATTCATGGTTGAGAGATTACCATGTAAAAAGGGCATTTCCGTGTTTACAACTTCAACAAATTAAAACGGGTGGAGGGTCTGCAACAGTGGGTGTATGTTAGAGCAGGGAGTAGGATTAGGAGTCAGTATTTGGGTGTTTAATAATAAAGGTGTAGCTAGAACCTCTTCATTAAAACCAAATAATTCTCTCTTACTCAAATATTAGGTTTTGCATTTCTCAGAAGCAACTGCGTTGTTGTCTTAATTGGATGTCATATTAGTTACTATACGAGCCTTAATTTTTGGTTCGGTTATAAGTTAAAACTGTTTGATAACGCTGATATGTGTAATAAAGGAGGAGGGTAAGGTTAGGTTTATACTAAAATAACAATCAATTTAATTAGAATTTCTATAGTTAACCAAAACTATGAAAAAAATTTATTTAAATACATTTTCTATACTTAGACCGCCTAGCGCTACGATTTATTTTTCCAAGATAGCGCTACCCCACAATATGGAGGTTTAGGTGAAGTTTACAATGATAACATCAGGAGTATTATTGAGTGTTAGACTTATTTATGAGGATGAATACTCTTTGCTTTAATAAAAAATTCGAGGATGCACCATATATCAAAACAGTCATTTTAACCATGGTAGAAAAGTGCCTAAATTCAAAAGTGATGGTCAGAATTTTTGGGACACGAATGGTTATATTTCTCTAAGTTTGTATACGTATTTATGTACTTTCCGTCAGTTAAATAACCCTGTGTTATATAAAATAACCCAGCCCGTAAAAGGTGTAACTCAAGAACGCTTTTGACCTGAGTAAGGGATATCTAAAAGAGGATTAAATAAATAAATTCAAGTGGATATAATTATGTATAACTAATAATTAAGCAATTTGATATTTATGTAGCGTCAGTCAATGGACGCTATCTAAAAGATTTCAAAATATTTTATCTTAGTTATTTAAAATACCTTTAGAATTTAGTTTTAATAAATTCAAGCAGCAATAATTAAATAATGGCGGTATTCTAATTTTTCTTGTTACAATATCTAGAATATGGTGAATTTCCTGATTTGCCACTTTCTAGAAGAACAACATTTACTTTATAATTAAATCTGAATATAACATACTAATAAAGTAGCGGAAGTTTCCTGAGTCTAAAATCACTACCGAACATAACGTAAAGCGAGAGATAAGGTAAGCTTATAAAAGGGATATTATGAAAGGAGAATCACTTTATGTCGGTCCGTACTGCCTTCAGAAGGGAATCTAAAATTATTGAATGAGCTTAAAGGAAAAGTAAAAGATAATCAACGCCTTTATTCTGTGAAAAACTCATTAATCATCACCTATTCGATGTTTAAATGGACAAAAAATTAGGTAGATTCCATTTGAAAAAACTACGTTAACAATTGGGTGCCAGTAAGAGGTAT
>JACYFI010000250.1:0-13407 GCA_020975735.1 Ophiocordyceps xuefengensis
ATGAAATATAAACGTTATGATTTCAATAAATTATATAGCTTTGTATAAATATACATACTGCAAATTTTTGGTCAAATATTTCTTGCATTTTAAAACAATAAAAAGCTAGTGCAAGCAGCCACTAAACTCCGGGTCCACCCTATAGTACGCTTTTTATAAATTTTATTTACTAAAATGATGAAACAAGTTGTCGGATAGCATAAAAGGTTTAATCACCCCCCGTCTAAACTCGGAAAAATATCAGGCATTTCACACTGTTGCTTTTCAAGTACTATAATTTCGATACATGAACCTTTCTTAGCCGAGAGGCTTCACGTTTTCTGAATTTATTTCTATCATTATCATTATCTGAATCTGAACCACTTTTTTTTTTTCTTTTTTGACTACCGTTACTTTTATCTGTCTTCCAGCTGAATAGTACTTTTGATTTCATTTTTTCTTTTTCTACTCCTTTACCTCTTGTCTTTTCAAAATCTTCCATTAACAGAATTCTGTAACATTATTCTGCTTGTTCCTACTCCCTTTACCTTTTCGGTCTTTTTACCATCTCATATCGATCGTTTTGATGAGCGAATATAATCATCTAATCCTGTCTTTCGTACTGATCTTATCTGAATCTTGTAGCGAACCAGAGTTCGTCCAGTCCCATTCCGGGCTAGTTGGAACTCTGCAGGTTGAGCGATAAGGGGGGTGCTGGATGAGGATCGTCAAGCTTGAGGTGAAGTCGGGACGGGGTGCACGATGCCAGTTTGAGAGTTCCGGCCCTCAGCCCCCCTTCAGGATGCATTTTTTAAGTTGCCGTCCCGTCTTGACTGTACTCCTTCTTTGCTGGTTCAGCTTCCCTGCTACCTTCTGGTCAGCCTAAGCTTTTCTAAAGGAAGATTATAATTCACCATTCTCCATCTTTTTACCAAGTTTTTATCTGCATCTACTCGAACCCCACGAACGTTACCAGAATAAAAGTTAGCGGCCTATCTTAGACATTTACTCTTCTCTTTTCCTTACAAAGATAAGCCTCCCTGTTCGCCTGATACTATTTATAGCTAGATGGCGGGTCCTTAACCGATAAAAAAAAACCGGTTGCAGTGAAAGTTCTTAATAAAGAACCACTCTATTGTGATTGACAGTTTATACTAAACAAGTGTTCGTTTCATATAATCCGTGAACCTACCAGCGACTCGAGATTTCTTTTTGATTTGAACCCTGTAGCCCCAACACTTTTCCTTAGTCACTTAAGAATAAACTTAGAAAAATTATATTACTTTTAAACTGATTTACACAGATACTATAACTGAATAACCTAAATCAACGACAATGTTGGTGCAAAAGTATATATAGATACCTAAAAAACAAATACTTATAAAGAATAATAAACAGCCTGGAATCTGTTACGATTCCTTGTTACTAAATTAAGAAACTGTTTTTACTTGTTGTAGTTAAACACTTACTCCCATACCATTAAGGACCTTACTACAATTTTATAACCTACCTTTATCTAATTACTTTAAGTTGTTTTTGCTCCTTTCTAAAGACTGGATTAACTATAATTTATTATAAAAAAAATTTCTAGTAAAATCGTGGTTGAAAATAGACCAAATAATAGTAGCCAACTAGATAATTGAAATTGATATAGCAGCTAAGGTATAAATTCAGTATTTACAATACTAAACTGGAAAAAAATAACTGTGAACAATATAAAAGGTAATAATTTAAAAAAAGGGGGTGCCGCCAAACTCCTAGTGTCTTATGTAAATTCATCGCTAAGGGGTTGAAAAAATAACCTATGGATCTGTAAAGAATCCAGACCTAACCAATAAATGTATCTTTAGGTCTAACGGTAAACACAACATATTGAAAATAGAGCTAAGAATAACTAGAGGTAACTAAGAATAATGTCGCCCATCATTGTGATTTTTTATATAATTTAACGGGTCCATTTAGGATTAGCTAAAAAAGTTAAATATATAACGGTACTGAATATAGTGTAGTAAATTATGACCTATTTGACTTCTTTAAATACATGATTTTATCTACTAAAGCATAGTGACATAAGCAGACTTTACTAATATAAAATCTTTTACTATGAATCCTGTCAATAAACAGTGCAAAGCCACTAGCACTAGACTAAAGCAATTAATATCACTGTTAAGTTTAAGGTGAAGAATCACTTAATTCCACCACATCTTCTTAAGTCATTGATATCAAACCTAAGCCGTGGTATTAACCAAGCACCTGCACCGAAGGAATACAATCCCCTTGTGAAAGCTCGATTTATCAAAACTGGGCGGAGTATAGCAGTTTAATAGAAAGAATAAACCTATACTATAACCAATCATAACCCAAAATTGAGGAACATAGTCGACATAAGGAAATATTTTTTTTATATCTTGTTGAAATAAGTCCTAACAAGAGGAAGCCTAACTACAGAGTTATTGCTCCTAATCATAACACATTAGAAAGGGTAAACGTACCTACTGAGGTTATTCCCAATTAAAGGAGATGAACGAATTAATAAATATCACCGGCCGTAACCTCTTATGTGGCAGGCGTGTAATTAACGCGAACCGTGGCCGTGTTCCTTCCATCGGGCCATGGGGTACATTAAATATCGGAGGAACCTAGCCCCGGTATACCTCTTAGCCCATAGCTCTCCGATTAAAATAAAACATCATCCTATTATCGAAGTTACTAACATTTGTTAGGTGGTAAGGAGCTATTGAGAAAATAATTACATCATAATCTAACTACCTAAGTCATAATGTTACCAAAGCAACTTAGTTGGTTAAAAAACAATCTCCGAACTCCTTAAATAGTTCAAAATCCCGCTAAAGAACTTTGATTACTGCCAAATTTCTAGATAAATCAAAAAAACTTAAGCTAAAAGGTAATTGAATCAAACCCCCCAACCTTCTCACCCTCAAAAATCAACACGGGTAATTATTTCAAGCTTACTTTAGATATAACATCATAAAATAAACAAGCGTAAAATGAGCTAAAGAATCTTTGATTAATGCTTTTAAAATCAAAATTTTAGTTTACCTACAATTGATTTAATGGTGTGTTTTCGAACTAAAATGGTATTTTATTCTTAAAACGTCTTTTCCTATATTCATACCAGAATTTTATCTTTCTAATGAACAACTTTATCCCCTCTACCGAAGATGAGACGTATTAATCCATTGAATTTGGATTTTACATCAATCTCAAGATTAATCATAAAGTTTTTATACCTATAATAGGGTTTTTTTTAAAAACTGGAAACTATATAGTTGTAATATCAGCATAGTCCAACTAATGTTAAAACAATTGCAGATTTTACCTCCGTATTGTATATTATTTTCACCGAGCATTAAAATATTCAAACGTATTTTTCCCTTTAATCTAAAGATCTTTATTATGGTTGAGTTTAATTCAACTCTCAATTATACTTCGAATAACCTTTAATTTTACGTAGGTTGGATGGCATACGTAACAATCTAAGTTTTCCCTCTGCAGTAAAAATCTTGAAATTTGCAATCTGGGTCCTAAAATTACATTATAGAATTTCTACAGGTCTTTCAAGAGGATATACCCTGCAACTCTGGATTTTAACGTGTCCAGACGTAAACGCCCTAAATTCATCGATGCTTTTATCTAACATATTGTAGTTTAAACCCCTTCGACAGTAAGATGAAAGCTTTTATACTTACATCTTTGCCGGCTTTGTTCTTTTAAACAATAATAAATCCGTCCGTTTTTGAGTTAATAACGGATATCTTGTCTTAAGAATAAATATAAGGTTTATTTTTAAAGTCCTTCAATTGAACTCTATTGGAATAGTAACTATACGCATCGGAATTTAGAGCCATATGTATAGAACCGGCACCGCCCTAAGTATATTCGTTGTAATTAGATATAATAGTTAAGGATCTTTTGTATGTTGAGAACTAATTGAAATTTCATTGAAACACCGGACAACCTATATTTAATGTGTATTTTCTATCTACATTTATACTAAATGAAACCCTACACCGTTATTAAACCCAGATAGACTTTAGGTTTTACAACTGAGGAATTCTAGGAGAAATTTTTGTAAATCGAATCTGTTTTAGAGGACTTTTGAATTAGGGCAGTTTCCCAACCTTTGTTTGCTGATTGAGACCCGAGTTTAAAATCCCTGCTTCTTACGAACCCCCCTTAGGAGTACACCCTTAAACGGACTAATTCAGGGGGCTTCAATCACAACTGCCCTCCTACCTCTTTTGCTCTTTACAGCAATACTGTTTTACGTTTGTTACTTAGATCCGCGATTTGTCCATTCGTTTTCACTCATCTTAACGCTTGTTACCGTTTACCTGAGAATTACTTTCAGCCACCTAATAGGGTTTCAATATAGCTCCTGGTACCTTAAGCTTAAGAATCCCGAAGTTGCAGTTTATCCCAA
This sequence comes from Ophiocordyceps xuefengensis, assembly GCA_020975735.1. Taxonomy (NCBI): domain Eukaryota; kingdom Fungi; phylum Ascomycota; class Sordariomycetes; order Hypocreales; family Ophiocordycipitaceae; genus Ophiocordyceps; species Ophiocordyceps xuefengensis. Next base: position 4,424 of record JACYFI010000250.1, read on the forward strand.
TAGGACACCTTCCCCCAGTTGGAGGGTGGTCCTCGATGACATGGCTCATATATTCCTACTAGAAATAGAATTGAATCTAAAGAACTTATTAATAATCAGGATTTAAACATGAAATACTGCTTTGAAACTATCAAAATTGAAAATTTCATACCCATATTAATGACTGTCACTATTAATCATCCTAAAAATTATATTCTAGATTCTTGATTTTATTTATTTAATTCTACTTAAAAAATTCCAATTAATAGCTAATTATATGGTTGTTTAATTTATACATAGACAACTAACAACGACTACCTGACCACACAATCTTTTCTAACCATAAAAAAGCCCGGAAACTATACACCCTAGTAATGGTACACCAATTATACTTAAAATACATTATTTATTAAGTATCTTATAGCACATACTCTCCCTCTAGTCTAATAGAAAAGCATCTAGATTTGTGTAAAGCCAATAGCAGATTCTGCTCCGGAACCTACAGATAATGTAGATGGCATTACGTTTGTCCTTACAAATCAGTCAAGGGTTAATTAGAAACGTACCATTATTAGGAACTGTTATAGATAGTAGCATTATTTCTATAGAAATAAGATTAATATTATATGTTTCTCTATTTTAACCTACGGAATACTAAGAAATTCCTAATTAAAAAAGTACTAAGGGTTAAACTCATGTTTTATTATTTCATATCAAAATTTTTCCTTGTATACGCTAATTACATTATTATGATTATATTTTTAGTCATTAATGACCTTACGGGCATTGTAGAATTTGAACTACAAATCCTATGTGCGTAACATCATTTTTACCTATTATAAACTAATACCCCTTTAAAGTATGAGGTTGCACCTACGCTTTGGGTCTGTAAGACTTCTGTACCCAAACCCCCCCCCGGCCCGCCCGGGATAAGAAAAATAAATAACTACATATGACCAACCCAGCAAAACATTACTAAGTTGTCTTTATTAAGTTAAGCACTATGGTAGTCAATGAACAAATTTGTCTATATTACCAGATTCTTTAACTTATAGGCGATAGAAAAACTGTGTAATATTTCCAACAACTAATTTTGACACTGACCAAAAATATCCCTGCTTCTTTACTAAAAAACTGACTTTGATTTAGTTCTTACCAGGATAATGCATACATTTTAAACCCCAATAGGGACAAGCTAAGACTAGTATGTCTTCCCTGTGTTATTAACAGATCTAATTGGTTAACTCAACAGGACGTATAACTCTGTTATCTACCTTCTAACATTCTTTTAATCTCTTGTCCTAAATCACGTTTCCTGGTACTCTATATAATTCAGAAAATATTCTATAAATTTTCTCATTAGAATCGTTAAAATACCAGATACTGGTAACTTCAATCTCATGGTGACACTTTCTGTAAAACTGTCCATCTTTGGGGTCATTCATTTCACCTTAAATATTGAATAATTTCTTAAAAGATGGAATAGTCTTTAAAGTTTTAATATACCTGCAGGCTGTTAAGATCAAATTAACTCATGAAACCTATAAATTCAATGATGGTTTCCTCACATAATTGGACTATAATTAATACTTAATAAAGGTTTTCACGGTGTAGTCCTAGGGGCATATTTTATATTTCCCTGCTAATTGTCCCATTGTACATCCTATTAAGAGTTTCACTATTAAATACTTTTAAGGAGCCTTCTAAAGGTTTCCAGCATAAGGAAAAATTTTATTCATAGTTATTGTAAGGCAAACAATTTTGAACCTGGAAAATTATATTTTCTCTTTGAAGATTTCCCCTACGTTCTTTTATATCTTGAAATAGATGTAGTACTTCCACTTATATCAAAAATTGTCAGCTCTCCTACATGAAACAGAACTACCTATCAATTTAATCCTTCAAATGGAACACTTTTTCATATATTAATATATCGGATTCACCTCTTCTGCACTCATTTTTTAACTTAAGTTGTTCTTAGAATGAATTCTATCCCTATACTTTTTGTCTCAGTTAACTTCAACTAGCTAGATTTCATTATAGTTTTTTCCAAATAAGGGTTATTATCTTTTACCTTTTTCTTAAACTCATTTAATATTTTATTTTCTTCTGAGCGGGACGACAAATAAAAGCTGATTTTCCTTCATATATTTCCTGTTTAAAGACTTCATACATTGGCTTTAGTTTGTTCGGAAAGTGTCTATATTCAAGAGGAACTTCCAGCTACTTTTAGGATGGTTATAATTCAGGGATTTAATTTAACAAACGTAATGTTCGTTACGTCAGAAAGCAATCAACGAAATTTTCACAGATCCTAAGTATTGTAAACAGAAAAAATTAGAATACCCATATTAATTAATGCCTTTGAAATTATGTAAACTATCCTAGTTTTAATAACTAAGACAAAATGATTTTTTGAAAATCTTTTACGACTTAGTCTTCAAGGAGCTGACCTACATAAAAATATCATTTGGTGAATTTTTATTATTAAAACATAATATCCCGATTTATTTTCATTCTCCTTTTAAGATAGTCCTTATCTAGGTGTCGAAAGGCAATCTAGATAGACCTTTTACAGGGTGGGTTATTTTATTAAACAGGGTTTAACACTGACGAAAAGACATTTAATACCGTATAAACCGACGAGAATTTACATTGGTATGTCCCAAACAAATTCTTACAACATGTTGAAAGGCAACTTTCTACCATGGGTTTAAAAATAACTTTTTTGAAGAAGGGTGCATCTTTCGAGTTTATTTTTTAAAGATAGAGTATTCTATCCTGAGCCACTAATAAGATTAACACAAATAATACATGATGTTTATATGTTAGACTACTTAAACTTCCCATTTGGTGGAGAGCGCTGATTCTTGAAATATATACCTCAGGGGCTAAGACGCCCTCTAAGTAATAAATGTTTTAATTTAACGATTTTTCATTAGTTTGTGGTAAAACTAGTGAGAATTGCTCTTAGATTTAAATAGGAATTGTTTTTTTAGGTATAGGAAGTAGCCCTACCCTCCTTCTTATACACATATCAGCGTTATAAAAACAGTTTACTCATAACAAACAAAAATCAAGCTACCGTATAGTATAATAATGGAATCTTTAAAGCGAAAATAACCAGTGCTCTGGAGAAAGCCATAACCTAAAATTTGAGGGTAAGAGAATAATTGGTTTTTAATTGAGAGAGGTTTTCTAAGCTACAACCCTTTATTAAACACCACCAAAATACTACTCCTAATTCCTTCCTCTCTGGTCCTAATACAGCCCATTGTTGGCTCAACCCGCACCTTTTTTTTGAAGATTGTAAAGCACGGCAAATATGCCTTTTGCAATTATAATTCTCTTAAACATGGAAGTCTCTATACCTACCTTGCCCCTAAAAAGACCCTTGTTTTTTATTTAATGACCGCGGACGGTGGTACCAAGTTATGCAATGCCCCAGCCTATAATAGTTGCAGTTTACGACATAACTTTTCTGACGGGGACAAATAAATGTGGCCTTGTAGGCATGCTATTAGCTTTGTGTTGAAGAAAAAGCTTTAGTTACTTATTCTGCGGCTAATAACAGAATTTTACACAATTATTTGTTTATAACAATAATTAAAGATTGTCCTACTATCTATTTTTAATGGCATTTTTACCTAATTCAAATACCAAATCCTGCAAGTAGAATACCTTGATAAATATAAGTACCGATAATTAAAACCATAATGTCCCATTTTGTCATAGCCACTAAAACCAAAAGGGATTAAGATTTACCAGAATTTCTAAATCTAATAAAAAGATATTACCATAAGGCAGAAATAAAAGAAGTTTACACCAAATTTGACGTTCTATTTTGACCTAAGAAAACTATGAAAGTCCGACACTGGAATATAGAGTACTTCCTTGGGTAAAGGCGTTATGTGGTCTATTAAAACTTAAGAAGCTAAAAAACAATGTTGTTAATATTGCCAAAAATAAAGAATACAAGTCATACCTAACTGCATTTAACCGTTATAAAGAATTTGTACCAAATCTTGGTACCCATGTTAGCCTTCTATTAATTAATAGAATAAAAATAATAGGGATTGTAATGTTATACAAGGGGAACATACAAAAAGATATAAGGATTGATATTAGCTTCATATTATATTTTAAAAGCTTAAAATGTGTTTGTGCGTGCCCGGTTGGTCCAGTCAATCAATTGTTTTTATTCATAAATAGCCGGGCTAAACAATTACTCTTATTAGTAAGCAACCTTTTAAACTTAAATTTTTTACCTAATAAGTATTTAATTTATAGTCCGTACAGCTGGAAAAAAATCATTTTCCTTTTTATAATAAAAACTTTACAAATAGTACACTTGCTCACCTATAACAAGTCTTAGTTAATTATAGCGATTAAAAGATAAGATTATTAAACTTTTCTATAGCCTTTGCACTTACAATACCATTTGGTTTACCATAGAATCCTATTAAAGGAGTACACCGTAACAAAATAAAAAATTAGTAATAGCTTTAACATTAAAGCATGAAAACCAGGTTAAATATAAAATAACCTGTTTAAATTGATTTACTAATGTATAGGGAGAATTATTTTATCGCATTATTCTTCATGTTCTTTATGTTCCACTAGTATAGAAATATAAAGCGAAAATTTTGCTGCAAAAGTAGAAAAAGCATTTAATACTAATGTTATTGTGTTAAATAAAATATAAATGCTTAGTGAACTCAAACTAGGATATTACCTAAAGCTAATTAATATATAACTACATGGAACTAATTGTAATAATAAGCAAATGTAATCTTTTTTAATTCTAAAATGGTAAAAACCTTGACACTTCGTTCCTAATAATTATAGGAGATAAAGAAGTCATTAAAAATAAATATGAGAAAGTTCAACTCAATTCATTGCTGATGAGATCCCCTGTACCCTGATAATAAACCTAATTTGCGAACAATAAAATAAATGATAGAAATTTTAGGCTATTGAGACCTACAAATCTGTAAACTAAAGTAGGGTATAGCATCCATAACGTTCCATCATGATGTTCGGGTAAATTTATTCGTCCAAATTAAGAAAATAACCACTTTATAGTAATTCATATTACCCTTCTTCAAGAAGTAGTTTAGTTTTGGTATATCTAACCTTTATTCAATCCTGTCTATTTTGATAATCTTATCCCGAAGACCTTGGTTAGAAAATGAATTTTTGTTTGTACATTTTTGCTGCTTTAGGCTCAATCTTAAACAATCCTTCAGGATTAAGACCAAGACAGGGATTTATTGTAAAAGAAGTAAAATCTTTTTCATAATTATTTTTTGGAATGATATGACATCCTAAACCTCAGTTTAATCTTTATATCGATACTAAGTTTGACCGCACATCCAAATTGAAATCTTACAAATTTTCAATAGTAATTCCACTCTTAATATGCTGGAGTTACTACCAAATAGTAATACTCACGACTTCCTGGTTTTTATTGAATTTAGATTCTTAGTATAAATTAAAACAACGCATCACCACTTGAAAAACCAGCTACGCCCATTGAGGTCCTAATTTGAATACCAAGTGGCAACATAAATGGGTCTTGCTTAAAGCAACGTATCAGGAAAAGCTCTAAGAGTAAAGGGGAGTTTAATCCATTATTAAACGAAGCTCTAATAATTAATTTATTTTCAACCTTTCAGCTCTTAAATGTCCCCTCCGTTGCATTCATTAAAGGACTACTTTTTGTAAATAATAAATATTCGAAATATTTCTGGTGTGTTTAGAGGATTTTTTCAAAAATGAAGGTATTACTTTTTGTTATCATTTTGATCTAAAGGAACCTATTGTAAATCAAACAACCATTTCTTCTTTTACCTATTATCTTCCTGGCTTCCTCAAAATAGGTTTAATAATTTTTACAATTATTCAGGTTCTCTAGATGAAGGATTAAATTGGAGCAATTAACCTCGAATTTGTCATACCACTCGGTCTTTTTGATGATTTTTACCGAATTCTAAACAAAGTGAAGCAATCCCTTGTGCATAAGGAGATCCCTGTTAGAATTCAGTGTCTAGAAGGTAGGTTGCTATTTCCAGTGTAGACACTCAGTAGAATAAAGTTGTCTTTGAATACTTTGGTAGAAAGGGGATTTTACTTGATACTTATCTTTTCGAAGGCCAGTAGAGTTATATCTTTAAAGCGGGTAAACTTAAACGTCTCCATCAACATCATTTACTCGTGGCTGCCTGTTTACACGTACATACTCTTGCGTCGAAGTATTACTACTAGATCCGGCGTAATTCGGGCCCATTTTCGTTTTTAACCTCATCCTCCTTGGCTATTACGTTATAACCTGGATTAATTTTGTTCGAGCAACGCATATATTTTCATTATGGACTAAGTACCCAGAACTTTAGGGTTTCCCGGAATTTGATAATTACTACCCAACGTTTGTTGATAAGGATATTTCCCAAGTCCTTTGTTAGGAGATGCAAAAATGAAATGGTGCGGCACTAACTTTAAATAAAATCCTATAGTAATTTACTAAAAGAGCTGAATTATAAGTAAGGTTTATAATCATAACTGTATAGGCTTAATCACTTATATAGGTAATAATATAATAATATTATCCTAGACTAGTTACTTCCTGAATTGGCATATTATAAACCCCTGTCCCTATAAATGAAACCTGGAAAAGTAACACTCTTATACGAATCCACTCCCCTTTCCGAACCGTACTGAATGGGTTTGCCACACTCATACGGCTTCATCCAGATTTGGCCTTAGAATTTTTTTTTTTATTCGTTGTAGAGAGTACTTTATGACCTAGTGAATGGGTCATGTGGCACTTCTCCACATAATGGTTTAATGTTGCTTAACGTTCTTTCATGTAGCCATAATTTTTTACCACTCGTTAAGCTTTAGGCATATAGAGGTCCCTTCATCCATCGAACGGTTATGCATCCTTCCCTTCTGTAGTCGGAGCAACCATAGAACACATAGTAATACTTCGCAAAGAACCTTTGGATATAGTTCGGGGGCTTGAATTTTAACATGTAATCATTCCCCACTTTATATTGGAAGCAACCAGGTTTATTCCTAGTACTAAGGTTTTACCGAAACCCATGTATTCTTGCCATTAAAGATTTTTACCATAAAGTTGCAAAATCTTATAGCTTTTGAGTTCCAGCCTTTGAATTTGGATGCTAGAATGTCCTTGCATAGATTCTTTCAGGTAATTATAGGTGTACTTTGCCTGATAGTGCTTCGAATTATCGCGAAACTGATGGAATGGTATTCTACCCTATTAGACTGTAATTTTTATAGCGTCAATTATAGCAGTCTCTAGGATTCTTGCATCCAAGATAAATTTTGGGGTAACTGGTCTACTCTTTTTTTAAGAAACCATTGCTTTATTAACTTTATTTTTGGAACCTTGTTTATGAGGGACTAGAAGATCTCTATTTATTTATATTTCTGCTCAAAACATTTTCTTTTCTAGGAGTAAGTTCCACATGATTCACTTCCTTTTGACTCTAACCGATAGGAATTCAGCTTGTTCTGGTTAAGCGTTGGTTATTTTTGGTTTTACGCTCTCGAAAGCTCTAAAACCTAACTTCGTCCCCTTCAAGAACGACTTCAATTCTTTGTCAGAAGATTTACACAGTCTTCTTTGATCCTCCTGAACAAACCACCTATAAATTTCTAGTCACTGCAACTATCTAAATCGTATTCATCTTGTTAATTTAGGGGTGTCTGATATCTAGGCTTAGACGGATTTAGTCGGAAAAAACTTTTATGTAAATTGAATTTCTACCTCTCACAGTTTATTGGCACTTTCCTTTTACGGGGCCAATTACGGAGTTAGAGATATGGGTTAATAGTAGCATTTGGATTTTCACCACGGTCGAAATCTTTTTTAAGCTTCACCCGTAAAAACGTCGAGTTTAATCTGGAAAGATATTTGCTAAATTGGGGCTTTAATTATGAACCTTTGAAAAGGAGTTCCTGCTAGGAGTGAGATAAGGTTAATGAATTCCAATGAACCCGCTTTCAACGCTTTACGAATTAAATCAAAAACACTCATTGGGGGGTCTTTATCTCTTTCGTTCAAGACATCCCATTCACAGTTTGTTATGATCTATTTCGTCAAAGAATTTAGTAATGTCTTCCTTTCCTATAAATATCCATTTGGCCATACGAATTTCTGTCTGCCCATTTTTAATGCGGTGGGCAGCTCCGTTAGGGGTCTAACCCATGGACCTCACTTTCGTGGAGATTTGGTTCATAATAGGCTCTAATATCCAATGCGTTATAATATCCTGTCTAAGGTTGTTCTCTGGAGGGGCTTAAGTGACATGGGTCGTTATAATCCCTCCCGTTTTAGCTTGGTTGGTATATATAATGTCTTATCCGGGGGTGGGCATTGGAAGTGACCACATCTTTCAAGGCTATTGTAATAACTTCCCCTATAATTTCTTTCTGACAATCCTCCACGTAGTTAGGTATTATACCCCCGGAGTCTGGAGCTGGCTATTTTGACATTTTTTGATTAACTGAGCTCGTAATTAAATTCTTTATTCCATATTAATTAATCGTATAATTTATCCTTTCCACACAAAAACTTGTTATTCACAAAGTTCAATAAAATCTTCTTCTGTATTTTACCAAAAACCGTCACGATTTGAAATCTATTGTACTGGAACTTCCAGGTAATAGTTGGGTGTAGCTACAGACGCTAAATCCTGGGGAACTCCTTCCCATAGAATGGGACTTATGACTCCTCGTCTGTACATTGGTCCTTAAGACGTCGGGGTACTCCCGGTAGATCACAATGTATTTAATTTTCTTAACCGTCCTTGATCCCCCAACCTTCGTTATAGTCTATTTTGTCCCTGGTTGCGTATTGATCACCATGGTTACGATTCTTTGCATTACCAAATCATACACAATCACATTATTCCTATTTCTGACACTAGAATAAGCACCCTCTTGTAGAGATAACCTGGTAAATGGGTCAAGGCGGT
>JACYFI010000251.1:0-16682 GCA_020975735.1 Ophiocordyceps xuefengensis
TTTAATAAGGTGTTTAGAGAAAATTCGTTCTATTTAAGGATCCCGGCTGAAATCTACCGTTATATCTTTTAATCTTCATGAGGTAAACCTACAATTAGCCTAATCTTTAAAGGCATAAAATTTGTGGCGCGAAAGGAACTCGCAAATTGACTTACCGTAACTCGGAATAAAGAGAAGGAGCTCAAATCTTGATTTTATATCAAGTCAAAAGGAGAGCATAAAATGAGTTGTAGGACTGGTTTAATTAAATACCAGGCACTTTGCTGAAAGATAGAAAAATCTAAGTATAAAGTGCTGAAATTTCGCCCAGGTGCCGGCTTTGGTAAACAGAGATAATTAAATATACTATATTGAGGTCGAACGGAACCCGGTTAAAGGCGGCCTTTAACGTGAGGGTACTAGGGTAGCGAAATGCTTGGCCGTAAATAATCGGTCTGATGAATGGTTGTAACGAACAACAGCTGTCTCTATGATTTGACTCAGTGAAATTGGAATAGCTGTGCACGAACAGTTACCTCTAGTTAGACGAGAAGACCCTATGGATTTTACTGTCACTAAATTATAGAGTATGTAGAGAAAATTTTATGATTTATTAAGGTAATTACATAAGTGCTATGAGAATCCTTTTGATTTATCTTTTCAATTATATGAATTGGGGTTTAGGAATTATAAGAAGTTAATGATCTAACTGGCTTACTGGTCCTTTTTTGCTTCGTGCGTTTAGCGCGTAGCTTAGCTATGTAAAAAAAACAAAAAGATGTAATTTATAGAAACAATATAATTTATAATTGTAACAACCTAATTTTCCAGTTTACTTATTTTTAAAGTAAAGTTTTGACCCTTTTGGAAGGGAACTTGTAGGAGACAGTTTTATGTGGGGGTACAGACCCTGTAAAGTGTTAAACAGGTGTGTCCAATAATTTTATAATTAATTTTGATTGCATATTTGTTGTAGTCTAACTTGTTTTAATCATAAATAATTATTTAATTTCTGGGGGCCATGCATGCTTTTTTTTCCCTAGGGGTAAACAATATTATACAGCCCATTTGCACCTAGAAAAACTTAGGTTCAAATTTTAGGTAGGACTTTTAAAATATTCGTAGAATTAGAGATAATTGGAAAATAATACTGTATATGTTTCAGGCGGCGCTTTATCTAAAGCTTATAAAGTTTTCAAATATTTTGATTTAGGAGCGATTTTTTTTTTACTTGCTTGTTACACCATGCAAGCTCGAAGTGGAAAAAAGGCAATTAGTTCATGTGTTAAAAATCTAAAAAGCTTCATCGTCGAAAATCTTGCTCCTTACTGTTTGATTATCTACAAAGTCTTAAAGTCGCGTAAGAGGGCATAGATTCACAAGATGCAATACATGATAGATCTGGATTGTATTGGAAAAGCTAGCTAGGGGATGGTCTGTCCTTTAAATATTTTATTTTTTATAGTATTTTTCGTCTTGCTGGCTTTTAGTGGTTGGCTTTTATTTTATATAATCCGCCCTAGCCTACAAAACCACGCATAACTAATTCTTGCTAAACCTTTGATCCCTTTGCAACGTAAGCCTAGGGTTTAAGTGATGTGGTTACACATGTTTTACATCAGCAGGATTGCTGATCGGCAGGCAAATTAGAAGTATGCAAGAACGAAAATACGCTAAAACTCTTGCTTTATTAATTTTTCCTTAGTGGTTAAGCGAAGCTAGCCTTAAAGCAAAGAATAAAGAATGTAATTTTAACATAACATAAATTGGGTAAAAAATTCAAGAAATTTACTAAAAAATAGTAAACTTGAAGGCGAAGTTATTGATTAACAAAATATTGTAAAACAAAACCCGTTCAGCGACTATAAGGTTGAGTTATTATGAATAAACAATAATCTTTAATACCTACCCGAACATTTTAAATTTTATATTATTTTAAACGAAAAAAAGTAAAAACAATTTATTTGCTTTCCATTTCTGCTGCGTCTTGGCATATCCCATAACCCTCCAGGATCAGGTTCAAAGATCCATGCTAGTTAAAGCTTCCCTTATAGGGGGGATATGCGTATGAATAAAGAGAGCTGCCAACCCACCCATAAACAATCAGGAAAATATGTTAACAATAATTTGATAATAAATTCAACGGACATTGCTTAAGAAAAAATCGGGGGAGGATCCCGGAAAAATAAAAATTCTACTTTTCTTTTTCAAAAGGAAGGGAAAAACAGTTATTTATTGGTTTAATAACAATATATTCTAAAAATATTACCTGTTATAATATAAATATTAATAAAAAATTAGAAGTTATTTTAGATTTATAATCTAACAATACATAAATTAGTAGGGTCTAAAAAATTTATACTACTTAAAAGAAGACAAGATTTTTAGAAGAATATTATTTGATGACGCGGAAAATTAAACATACAAATCAATAACAGACAATATATTTTACTTTTATAACTGTAAAGAGAATGCCTGATCTTAAAAAAAAAAATATTGTAAAATAAAATAAAAAGGTCACTGAAAAATTTAAATAAAACGTTTTTCATTTTTATATAAAAAAATGTTGCTTGGCATAAATAATAAAGCCTCAAGGCCTGCGAAGCAGCATGTAGAATAGTGACAAAATATCCATAATTTTTAGTCTTAAAAAACACGAAAATCTAAAAGAATCCTTACTTTTTCTATTGGATCTCCATCCACTAAAAAAAATCTTTTCTAAATTTTAAATTTAAATTTTTTAATCATTTATTAAATTTCATAAATATGTTTAATTTGAAAAAAATATGAAAGATTATTATTTACGTAAAACTGAACTAAACATATTTGAAATAATAAGAAATAGTGACTTAATGTTATTCTCTTATAGATAAATTTAATAAAAAAATTTTTTTACCCTATTTTAAGTAAGATATTAAATAAAATAATAAGAAAAAAAATAAGAATAATATAATATAAAATTTGAAATCTATTGCACTATAATACGATTTTTTACTAATGCCTTTTAGCTTTAAATAATTAAAAAAGAAAAAAAAGAATTTTTTCTTATATTGTGAGAAAATATGTTTAGTGTATTTAAATAGAGCTTATTACCTGTTAATTACTCTAAAAACTAGCTTAAGCCATTAAGGGGACAAGCGAAGCCAGCAGAGTAGAAAGTCTCACTTCACAACTCAAACATAATTTATTGTTTAAGTGTCACGCACAAATAAAAAATTTAATATTAAATTCTCATTTTAACTAATATATGCTGCTCCCTGAGTATACAATATTCCTTACGCCTACGGATAGGATAAAGATTTTGTGGGGGCCTCAGAAAATTTTTTTTTTTGGGCTTTCATATCCATGAACCAAAGGATAATCAAATACTGCCCACGCACAAATTATTAGTGGATTTGTTCATAAATACTAAGCTAATTCATAATCGAATATATAATTCTATAGGTTATAAAAATAGAGAGATTAAATTAGAAAATCTACAAGTAGATTAACTAAACGTTTTAGGAGCAAAGATGCGCTCGGTATATCCACCACTAAAATGAAAGGAGAGATTGAAGAAAATGTAGATTCATCATTTCAAGTTTAAATTCGTTTTATATTAGAGGAAATCTAATTCAATAGTTAAATCTATCCAGATATTACTCCAAAAACGACATATTGGGGAGCTTATTGCTGTAAAAAAGGTTTGATTGTCAGGTGGGAATCGTTAATAAGTACAATTGGCTCTTGCACAAATACTACAGTTTCCACAACTGTATCTTCAACCACTTAATTTCTGGTCTTTTAAAGTGATCGTTTTGATGTTTGTCCATAAGAAAAGATCAAAGCTTTTAGTGGGATATATCTTTGTGCAACACTAGCTTTGCGCGCGCTTGCGCGCCTTGTATCACACATAAAAAATGATAAAAGTTATATTAGAAAAAAAATAAAATAAACATGAAAAGTAGGAGTTCTAGTAATGATACTGATAGTGCTTGCAGAATTTGAAATTCCATCGTGTTTCATCATTTTAAGGTGTCGATAATACATCATTTCGATAAATACCCCTTATTATGAGGCACGCCACAAAAATAGGAAGGACCTATAACTCTTTGTGCCGAAGCTAAGCTTATCAATATTGAAAAGTAAAGAACTTTTTACTGTTAATGGGAATTAGAATAAATTAGTAAGATAGTTACGGCCAAATTAATATTGGAGGTGTTCTAACTCAACGGAACTAAAGGGGCTTTCCCTGATATAACTTACTGAGGATAGTCCGCTAATAATAAATAAAATATACCAAGATCAAGGGTGAGTAGCTAGGCTTTCTGCTCGAGTGTTTTTTCTGTGCTGTTATTTTTCTATGCCTTTGCAGGCTTGGCCTTACAACCAGTATGCAAGATATAAAATCGAAAATCTTAAATAACTAGGTATACAGTTGCAATTATTTTTTCGTTCTCTACTCAACCACAGTCGTAGATAAGTGCTCTAATGGATAGTTTAAGTATCCTTACTATAATAGTGGATATTTAGAGGAAAAAAATAAGTCCAATTTTCATGGGTTAGAATATGTTTTACAAAATTTTCGGGATTATAGAAAGTTTCATTCCGTTTTTTCACACCCCGAATAAGATAATAGGTTATAAAATCACAGGATTTTGACAGATCGATGTAAGTTGTGATTAATTGACGAAATAAAAAATCATTTAACTGATCAGGACTTAATAAGGATGAAGCCTCCCGGCTATAAATAAAAATTAAGTGGGGGCAACCTTCGGTAGAAGTACATGCCCCATGAATAGAAGAGAATTTATGATTTTATATTAATATCAAATAATAGTTACGGATTGAGAAAGTGGGCTAATGGTAAGTAAATAATTAAAAGAAATCTTAATATTAGGGTAAAAATGAACCCATAGTTTCTGAAACATTTTGGAAAGACAATGGAAAATAATAATAATTGATCAAATATAGACGAGGGCCTAATTTTGCGCAAAGAGTGTACAAATGAGTGGCGCGGTTTGGGGCCACCTGATGTCGGGCTACTTATCGCCATGGGAACGCAGGAACTATGTAGGGTGCGGACTGTTCGTCGGTAAAAAGTTACCATGAGTGGTTAAATACGTCGTGAGAGAAGTATGGTTTCTAATCTCTCTTAAAGAGGGAAATAGAATAAAATAAGGCAAACTTTGAGCAAGGAAAACAAAAGGAGTCTAACCATTAAGGTTAAAATATGGTTAACTACCTATGGTTTACCTTTTTTTTAATGTGCCAAAACTTATTAAATTATTTGTTTGTAGTATATATATTTCTGGATTTTTACATAAGGGTGTTTTATCTTTCACTTGCAATGTATAGCAATAAAAAGGCACGTAGCAGGAACGCAAGTTAGTTAAAAGTAAAGGCTGCTGGAAGAGCTATAACACGAAACTTATCTTAAGATATTTACTTAAATATACGTAAATAATATATTGGAGAAATTAATAGGGCTTTATCCGTACGAATCTTGAGATTTTTAAATGAATAAAGGACTAATTTAAAATTCACGTATTTTATAAATATGATCTATTGCCTGGTTTAGCATAAAGAATGGTAATTGTTTTGTAATCAATGGAACAAAAGTGCCAATACTTTGCACCGGCGCTGAACAATATTATACAATTAGCAAATCTTTTTTATATTGTTATTGCAAAAGCTTGCTACTCTTCAGCGGTATATTTTCTTGTTATAATCACGAACCACTTGTTATTGTTTCTTGAAGGTATACCTGTCATGTTCTTTTACCGCTTTACCCTTACAGGGACAACATGCTACTATCTCGGAAGAGATCGGGTGAGGTCAAATAATCGATGTTCACACTTTAAGAAATATGCTACTATTTGTTGGTACAGGCTTAAGGCCGTCCGCGATTTTTATTGCTTCTGATCCTAAGGACATAAGGTTTATCTGGTTGCAAATTTTTTCTTCCGCGTTCTTAGAAGCGTACTCGCTTAGTCACCCTTGATCTTTTGAGATAATACAAAATACATAAAAAACAAATTAAACTAAGAGCTAAAGCAATCAACAAATTCAGAGTCAAAACAACACCTAGTGAGCTTGCTTCAATAATCACTCATACACAAAAAAAATACTAATAAAGTTATTAGTAGGTGTAAGAGCCAAGCAAAATTAGATAGGACTAAAATCTTGGAGTCTGCTTTGTAGGACCTCAGTAAATAAAAAGATCTAGTAGGTCAATGGGTTACGACATACGCTCTTTTAATGCTTACGACGCGGCTTCGAATCCCCTGTCTAGTTCCTATACCCTGTAGGTTTGATTAACAGTAACATATCCGGCATCATGTCCGGGGTATATAGGGTGAAGACCTATAGCCGCGGTATAGCGTTTATCTTACTCGGGTAAAGATACTGTCGTACAATATAAAGACTCTTATATGAAGTCTTTAAAGTACCAATGAAGTCCCTTAATTCATAAATTAAGATAGCTTCAAAGTTGAACATAGGTATATTATTTAGAGTCTACTTTGGCAGCATTAAATATTAACAAATTGACGCCCCTGGCCAAAAACTTTAAATTAATTGAATTAACCACTCATCGGATGTCTTGAATGATTTAGATGGTTTTACTGCGGATGCTTCAAAGATAAGTTTGTTGATAGATAAAAAACAAGGATACTTTTGCCTTATATTTTTGTTAAATTAAAAGTGTGTTGGTTAAAACATACATACATGCACAGCCATGAGGATATATCTGATGTTAGATTTAGTTATTATGGGCCAAGCTTGCTATATAGCGGGCAGAGTATTATTTATAGTCTTTCTTAATTTCCTAATATATAAAAATTAGCCCGTTGCATCCGCTGCTTCGCAGGCCTGAGTGCTGCGTGATTTTACTACTCCTGTCAAGCATCCCTTAAAAGCACCACTTATGCTACTGCAGGGTAGTCAGTAAGAAAAACACCAAAAGGAGATGAAAATTTTATTATAGATTCAATTTTCGGCAGCTCTATTTTTTTTCTATGCCTTGCAAAGCTTAGCTGAGAAAAGAATTCTGAAGAAGATCCTTTATGACAATGCATTTTAATTTTTTATATTTTTTGTGCGGCATACTTCGTCAAAGCAAGGAAAAATTAGAAGTATGTATGTGTCATACACCGGCCTACTAAAAGATATTGTAGCTTTATAAATAACCTATGTAAATTTTAAACTTCGAGCTAAGCATTAAGATTATAACTTAAAAAGAATATGGAATAATATAAAAATAGTTTTTTGTATTTTTGTGCTTTTAGCCCTTTAGCCGTGCAGAAAAATCGCGTAATGCCCCCTAAATAAAGCAACAAAAAGGGTTCTAGCTTAAATTGGTAAAGCATACTGCTCATAACCAGTTAAAAAAGGTGTTCGATTCACTTTAGCCTAGCCTGTATGCGGAATTTGAATTTTTAATAATAGTTTAAGTCTAAGTGCTGGAAATGGTAGACAGAGGTTGCTTAGGCCAACCTGGGGGGGAGTACCCATGAGCGTTGTTTCAAGGCATCTCCCTTAGAATACAAGTATTTAGTGTGACTATTTTTTTCACTACTCTGCATATTTTCTATGCCAAGCCTTTGTAAGGCATAGAAAGATAAAGCACTAAAAAATAGAAAGCGCACACTCCTATGAGGTTTCAAATCAGGTTTTTCCTGAATTCTAAATAAAAAATAAAGGAAATTACAATAATTGAGTGGGTATTGGACTATAATATGTAGATCTTCTCTAATTAATTTATTTCTGAAGATTACTTTAAGTATTTATTTACAATCAATGGCTAAGCTACGTTTCTAAAATAAAATTTAGAGCTTGGCTATTATTCTTTAACAAGAATAATAAAGGCGCTGCACAACACATTTGTTAATCTTTAGCCATTAATGGTGGAAAATAATTTAATACTGAAGAAATAAACCACTTTTTTCAAAGCTCCAATTTCTTGTTGTGCATTATTCCCCATATCCCCCTTATGTTTGTGCTTGCTAGAAAAAGGTGCTTCGACATAAGTTTAGGGGTTATTATGTAACTTAGAATTATATACAGTAACTTTTAGGTAATGTAATTATATATGGAGATTGTCTTGTGTTTTTTACACTGATTTCAATATTTCCTGGTATGTCTAGTTAAGCCCCGTGAAAGCCAAATTTGGCCGTAGCAGAGCCACTGAAATTGCTATTTGGTTGTAAGGTTCAAGCTTACCGGTGGACAGTGAAGGACTTTAGTATAATGGTGAATACATATGACTTTTAAATCTTGAATTGAAAGTTACGATCCCTGTGCAAGCCTAAAATAATAATTAATTTGGCCTTAACGAGCTCTAAATATTATTTGCCTCGGCATCCCTTTTAGACTTATAGTAATAAAACAAAGAAAGGTTTCTAGGGTAACAAACAACATTTAGCTAATGGGCGGTGTAAATTTGATTTGGAAATCATCCCCTTTCAATTAGGAAGTATTTGCTTCTTTATTAATTATTATCTATGTAAAAGTGATAATTTTAATGTTTTTAAGTAAGGCTGGCGAAGCCTTCTTATAGCGAAAAGCACGGGTAAAATCAAGAAAACCAGCCTGCAAGTATTTTTTTACAACTTATAAACTAAGGGAAATGGTTTAAGTTGTTATATTGCATTTGTAGGAGGCTACTTCTAATTTGTTTCTTGACTGTGCTTGGACGAACTAATGCGCCCAAAAAAATAAAGTACAGCACAAAAGAAGTTATAAATATGCCATAATAGTACGTGTTGTTTTGAGCGCCAAGCTATGCTAAACAGGGAAAAAAAAATTGCTAGACAAATTGATTTGTAATAATAAAATTACACACTTTTTGGGGGGTGATAGTTTAATTGGCGAAACCGGTAAACTGCTCATTTGTGCTGTTTTAAGGTATCATTCCTGACAACTCCATAGTATAAATTAATAAATATATCAGCATGTATGTATGTTACACCCAACCAAACAGCTTAATTATCTGAAAAAATAGAAAATTAAGGCGTGTCAAACAGAGCCTAGTATTAAAAAAAATGTCTACTTAAGTTATTAGGTGAGCTTTTGGTGAAACAAGTAACACCTTAGCGCAATATGCTACACGTAAATAAGAAAATAAACATAAACAAAGAGGTGTTATATCATGATATTTTTAATTTACAATCAGGTATTCTTGATGTTTATAATTGTTAATGTTTTTATACTGGAGTTTAGGTTAATATGTTTTAATAGCTATTATAATAGTTATAAAAATATATAGATAAAAGCCAAAGGGCTTTATAGCCAACGGGTATAGGTTATGGTGATTACTTGGTTCCACTCAGCATGTGGACAGTTCAAACTGACTTACGCCGGGTACAATACTTTATTGTTATAATAAAAGGAAAAAATATAAAAATTAGTTACAATAAAATAGGTTAAATTAGAATTTGGATAGGATTTAACAGTTTTTTAGTGGCGCGGAGTGAGATACGGCTTCTTTATTCATATTAAATAAGATGATAGACAAAATGAGGACAACTCTAACTTTTCAGGCGCAACCTCTTAATAGATTCACGATATTACTTTGTTTAATTACCTAATGAATTAATAATTCGAAAAACACAACTTAATCAACATTTAGCTAAATGAGGGGCGCAAGCTCTTTATTAACACAGTATAAATTGAACTCCTGGTTGAGTAGCTATTTCTCAGTGCTTAACATGTCAACTAAATACGTTTATATATAAATTTCTATTACCGTACATGATTCATTTTATAAATTATACAAGCAAATAAGAAATATACACCTTGTTAAGTGTAACATTATTGAAATAGGTGGGTGTGTTTTAAAAGAATTGTTTCGAACATTAACCAAATGCTGACTCTCGAAGACATAATTAAGGAATACTTTGTAGATCTAAGAAGGTAATTATTCCAAGAATTAAACCATTGTTTACCATTATTCAAAGATACTAATTGAAGTACAGTTAAGAGGAGAAAGCCTAACACATGGTAAGGCCCTATAGGTTTTTAGACTCCCTCTTGCTACCTATAGATTCTATTAATTGGAAAATATGGTAAAGTTTAATAAATAAACTACTATAAGTAAAATTGAATAATCTACATAAAAGCCGTTAAAGCTTAATTTATTACATATAGATATGTGCTGAATAGGAGAACAGGATTGTTTTAGGTACAATTGAATTTTAATATGTGCTGGTTGGCAAGTCCACATTATCCTATCAAAATAGAGAATGTCCTTTTTATTAAACGAAGTTTCCAAAATAAAATTGAAGAGCTTTGAAAATTTATTCTGGTTTTATCAAAAATATAAAGCGCCACACACAAAAAGTTTTTATGACTATGTAAAGCATTGCCTGATATATTGATCATAACTGGACCTGCAGGGTTTTCAGGTGGCGATGGTTGTTTTTCTTTTCTTTGTGTTTACTAAAAGCTTGCTATAAAAACAAGTAAGGGACAAAGCACGCACTAAAGGTTTGTTAACAAGGTCTTTCCTTTCTTTAAATTAGAGAATTAATTATAACTCATTACATCAAATGGATGAGGTTATAAAACGGAGTAATAATAGTTAAACATTTTAAAATGCAGTATATCGTTCATCAAGAAAGCAGGTAAGTTTTAGCTATACTGCTTTTAAAGGATATTTAAACTTCACCTTATCCTTTATCTTAAAAAATTTCCAATTAAAGGGATGCATACTTCGTCCCAGCAAGCCTTTTTTGTTTTTGTCACGTGTATATTTAGTTTAAAAACTCTCATTGTCTTTTTTTGTGCCATGACTTCTAATTTTTTTCCTTGCGTGCTTACGAAGTGAGGCCGCCAAAAAATACACATAAATGCTTGGCATATTGTTATAATGTTTTGTTTTAATAGCGCTTAGCATAGCTTGCGCTATCCGACAACACTAAAATATCTTAATAGTTTTGGTAAAGTAAAGTTTAACATTAAAATAATAATACTCTTGTCTAATTATGGTTATAGAATACATTTTTGGTGTTTAGTATTGGGGTTCGAATCACTCGAGTAATTTTTTTGGTGGCAAAGCAAACCTACGGCCTATTTAAACTAGGTAGATCCAAAACACTGTTCCATAAGATCAGTAGATTTGTTTAGTTCTAGATTCACTTTAAATAAATAGAGGTAGTGACATATTTAGAAATATAAAAGATAAAAATCATGGGGCTTCGGCCCACTTAAATAAAATAACCTGTATTATCCTACTTAACGTAGAAAAGAGTAATCTTAAAATTTATTTAATGAAAAGAGGCCCAAATTGCTTGGCATGGGGCTCGGAGCCCCCGCACAATAAGGGAAGAATATTATATAAATAATAATGGCTACTTGCATATCCCGAAGGACTACAGCTAAAGTCGCTAAATTATAACATATTAAAACGATAAGCCTAATCACATTTGTGTTCTTAAACATTCAACCAAAAACTTTATTAAAATTTAGAAATCGTAATTCAGCCAGAAGCTTTAATAATCTCACAATAAGCTAAGGTAAGAGTTTCCTTCATCTTATGAGGAGGCATATGGCTATGCCCCAATAAAATTAACCATTTTTAGCAACAGGCTTTGTAACAGTATAGTAAATAGAATAATAAAAAACGTACCCTAAAATCAGCGGAAGTAGATAAGAATGTTGAACACTCTATGTTTCTATATATAAATTTGTAAGAATAAAAATATAACTTATTTAAGAGCTTGGCGCCTACATTTTAATGTCTTGCTGGCTGGTTTCACAGTGCGGGCTATTTTTCTGCTTCTAGGGC
This sequence comes from Ophiocordyceps xuefengensis, assembly GCA_020975735.1. Lineage (NCBI taxonomy): Eukaryota > Fungi > Ascomycota > Sordariomycetes > Hypocreales > Ophiocordycipitaceae > Ophiocordyceps > Ophiocordyceps xuefengensis. The sequence continues at coordinate 11,747 of JACYFI010000251.1, forward strand.
GGTAGGTTAGCTTAGCCACCCTATCTCTTCTGGGTGAACACATGCCAAAAAATTTTTAAGATAAGAGTATTAATATACTTATTTATTATTTTTAGTAAAAATTAAAATTATACCAAATATGAATTATAGGGGTGTTAGATAAATATTATATTTTATTTAAGGAGTAAATTGAGCTACAATGGAAGAGCAATACCTTAGTGGGGTAGTTGGCTCCTGGTATTCGATCCCGGTTTTTACCCTTATGTTTACTTTTTTATAAAATTAATATTAAAATTGAATATAATTTAAATCATAGATTAAATCCCAAATTAAGGTTACTGGGATTTCGTCTTGGTTTTTTTAATTAAATAAATAACACAGGGTATGGCTATTGGTAATTTGAAAAGTTTGTTATTTTAATAGATTAGTAAAAGACAGATCACCTATTGTAAGATAGGAAAATTGTAAGCATGAGTTTTGTCATTATGCAGAGATCAAGATGGCTTTCACATAATATTACAATCTTTCTTAAATGTAGGTTTATATTAATACGTAAGATGTGATTTACAACATAAAGTCCACAAACGTAAAAAGCATATAATTAAGGTTGTGGTTGGTGTAACAATAATGCCATTTTAGTTACTTTTAGTAGAGAAAAAACCAAAATCATTTTCTGTGCTTGGCTTATGGCTAGCTGGCTTAGCTGGCTGATGGCGGGAAGCAGATGCATTTTTTTTCTTGCGTATCCCCTCCTGTAAGGGTTAAAACAACACAATGAAAGGTGAAATTAAAAATTCTCCGAGCTTTAGTTGCCTAGCTTGCTAGCCAAAAAACTGTCTTTAAATAAAAGGGTTATACCTAAAAAGTATTTTCCCCTTTTAGCTCCTTAAAAAGACCTAAAAGTTTACCTAGTATCAGAATTTAAAGAAAACAGTTCGTGGTTTTTCAGTCTAGATCCCCTTACACCAAACAAGGTGATGGACAGAAAGTAAGGTGTGGCTTTTTTTGGTAGATATACATAAGACAAGAATAAAAAATTAGTGGTAAAGATAACATATCAAGAGCAAAAACTGGCTTAAAGTGTATTTTATTCCACTTATTATATGTGGGTTTGGGGGTGGCCTTTATTCATTTTTAACAAGAATAATATGAAGATATTAATATAAAAATTAAATATTATAAGATATTAAAGGATACGAATTTTTGTTGCAGCAAGCCTACGCTTTCATATAAAAATGAAACAAATTGTAAAGCTCGTGGTCTTATTACCTTATATATATTGTTCTGTCATCGAAGCCGGTCATAATAAAAAATATTTTTTTTATTTATGACTATAAGAAACACAGCCTCATTTTCCAAGGCTTCGGTAGTTTAAAGGTACAACCTCTTATTCTCAACGTTGGTAATAAAGGTTGGGATTCTCTTCTCAGCCCTTCACCTTGATTGTTTTAGTGATTATATATATTTTTATAGAGACGCCTGTTACAAGGGACCTTACTTTTCACACATAGTGATCACGATTTGAATAGATGGGACATATAAATAAGATAGTTATTTCCATTTAATGGATCTTAAGAGTGAAATAGATGCTGGTACTTCTATTCATGTGTTTCTGTCCTTTTTAGCAGCACTCCTCAATTTTCAGTTGTTTTGAGACCTATACCTGGAATTTATTGTTCAGGTTTGCATCTTAAGGGTTTGAACTATTTTTTTGAACTATGATAATATATCTATCTTAATCTCTTTCTGCTTTCCTAAACGCCGTTATCTAAGACGTGATACTCTATTTTATTTAATAGAAATAGCTTAAATTATTTTAATTTTAATTGTACCTTAAATGATCTATTCCTCTTACGTCATTCACTAAGGTTAGGGTTACATGGGGGTTTTATTTATTAGTACAAACATTCACAATATTTCTATAGTTATATTTTGAATATAGTATATTAAATTGACTTTAACTAGATTATTACCCCAGAAAAGGTTTGAAGTATCCTGAATATTCCATCGCTAAAAACTGTTCTTTTACAAAATTTGTTTTGATTTATACGAAAAAGTAAATAATAAAGATGGACAACATCTAAAATAATGCGGAAACCCTTTCATATTATTTATTGAAATAACAAGGATCAAAAGTTATTGATGTCTACTTAATGATTTAGTTTCTAATTTTTAGCTATTAAATTTGCACAAGTTAGGACTTATATTATATTAAGTACTATATATAGAAATCAGATTAGTCAACTACAGGGGTGGTTTAAAATCTTTTTATGCGGTGGATTAAGTCTTGCTTTATGAGCTGCGCCGCTTTGTTAAATTATTATTAGAGGTCTAAAAACGACTTAGTTTATTACCCATACATAACTCCGCAACAGAGATTAGAATGAAGGGGGAAAGGGCCCGACATTAAACTTAGCATGTCGTCAAAAGGTGGGGTGAATAGATAGAAAATCTGATAAGTCTAGGACCCATCGAGCCGAGCCTCTCTGGAGTAAAGCTAAAACTTTGCCTGACCCCTATTTGACCAGATCTCTACAAGAGGGTTCATATCTAGTCAGAAATAGGTATTTGTGGCATTTGTATGATTTGGATATGAGAATCGTAACAAATGGATCAAACAGCAACAGGTACAATAAGTACATATACGGTAAAGAAAGTGGGACTCTAAGGACGGATTAAGGAAAAATAAAATTGGAACTCGGAGATTACCTGCAGCCCCTAAAGGACATGGTAACAAGAAGGGGAGTATAGTACCATCTAGGGAAGGACTCCCAAGGATATAGGCCGATCTTGTGGCTACACCACTTCGGCTGGAAAGTTCCAGTACCGTTTTTCAAACTTGGCGGTTTTGGTAACTACGGAAGATTTTATGAACTTTGTCTAAGAAATAACAAAGTTTTTGTTGTGAAGATAAATTATACAGTTATTGATACTGATAAGATTATATTACGCAGCTTAATCTAAATTCAAAAGGGTAAGCCAGGGCAACTGACTCCGGGTATAAATGACCTAACTACGTTGGAAAGGAATGTCTGGAGGAAGCTTATAGATGAATATTATCATAGCTGAATAGATGCTACTTTTCCTAATTCTCCACCCCGGAAGAAGATATATTTACCAAAGCTACGGGGAGGGAAGACCATATGGACTATAGCCCCTACTGAGACCAAAACTTTGTACAGGGAATGTAATAGAATAATTAATTAGAAGCTATTCTAGTACCGAGCTTATCAACGAAACAGTCATGGGTTTAGCCTAACAGAAGCTGCCACACCCGCATTAAAAATGGTTAGACAAAATTCGTTCTTGGCCACAATGATTTTATAGAAGAGACATTAACTAAAAGTTTTAGACGGAAATAGATCATAACAACTGATGGATGCTTGACGAAAGGATTAAAACCCAAGAATTTTTGGATTTAATCGTAAAGCGTGGAAAGGGGTTACATAGAATTCTTAACTTACTCTCACTCCGTAGCAAGGAACACCTCAAAGGTCAATAAATTAGACCCCCTATTAGCAAATTATCTTTTCTCGATAAACTCGACGCTTTTACGGTGAACTAAAAGAAGATTCGACGTGGATATCAAAGCTACATTACCCCAATTATAAGTGGATTGTCCCGGTAAAAAGAAAAGCCAAACTCTGAGGAGAAATTAAATGTTACCCTAAAGTTTTACGACTACCCCGTCTAGTGATATCGACCCTAAGATTAAGAGAGATTGGATATACATTAGATATGGCGCCAGATGACTTGCAATTTATAGATGTTTAGAGGACCAAAAGATACTGTGTCAAATCTTATGCAAAGGGGATTATGTGCGTTAGAAGGACAAGTTAGGGTTTAGCAGCTTTCCCGAGTAAACCAAAATACAACGCTAAACACAGAACACTCTGAATTTCCTATCGTTAGAGTCAAAAGAAGTATCATGAACTCCTCTCTAGCAAGGAAAGGGAAATGTTTAAGCGAAATATAAAACAATCATAAGACTTCAGCCCCGATAGAACAGGTCACATAAAAAATGATAAGGCAGTGGGTTTCTCTAAAAAAAGTGTAGACCAATACCCAAAATTTATCTGAATTGAAGAATCTAAAATGCATAATTCTACTATACATTCAGGTCTATAGGAATATAAACAATACTAATGGTTTCCGCAGTTAATTTTAAAGCACTACAGGGCAAAAGTCACTATATACTGAAAAAGAAACTTTGCAAGAAACTTCTAGCTAGTCCAAAAATTTCGAAAGCTGGAACTCAAGCTTAAATATTTGCAAACTTTGGGTAAAAATCTTAAGGGCAAGATAGCATGGGTTTCGGTAAACCCCTAGTATTTAGGAATAAAACACTGGCGTCTTTCAAATAAACGTGAGATAGATATATGATTTAAAATCAACGTCCCCGTAGTATATCTCACAAGCTTCTTTGGAAGGTTATTACTTGGTTCTATATGACTCAACTACAAGAGTGGAGATGGCAACACGGTTCGTAGATGAAGGTACCTACCCTAAAGCTAAACGAAGTGATAAAAATTATGCTCGAAAGAAATCGAAGGCAAAATACCATTATGTAAGAGAGGCTACATGAACTCATAGTCATAAAACAATCTCGAACGAATAAAAAAAAAATCTAAGGGCCAAATCTGGAGAGACCGGATTGATGGGAAAGCATTCATCGTACGGAGGTTCGGAAGGGGGGGGATGTTCGGTATAGAGTTACTTTCTCCGTTCATTTTTAGAGGACAGGTTTATTATATGCCAAATTCGAGGGAAGTACTAGTCTAGATAAATTTATATATTATAATGTATATGTGATATAAGCTATAACAGTTTATGATATAAAAACTTTACTAATATAATAATCCTTTTGTTATAATATATATAGGATTTTAATTTAAAGTAAGTGCAGCCCATTTCCATTTTTGATCTCCCTAAAAAAGGACTTGGGGAAATCCTTATC
>JACYFI010000252.1:0-11146 GCA_020975735.1 Ophiocordyceps xuefengensis
AACTTTAATTGTTGATTTTAAAAGTATTAATGATTTTTGTTGGGTTGCTACCTGCTGTATACAAGGAAAGAAATTTCACTCGTTTATAGGATATTTTCGAAAAACCGGTTATTTACCTATCAGGAAATCCTAATTGTTATATTTACAGTTTAAGAAAGATTATAGTCTATACAGCATATTAGTACCAGAAAATTGTAATAGCGTTTAATATCATAACCAGGATAATATGTCCTATATTACTGTAAAGAAAAGAACATAATTCCCAAATAAATCAAGATCCTCTTTTTATTTCTCGAGATACTACGATGTTCTAGAATCTAGGAAAATGAACCACCGAAAATATAACGATTAAACATATAAATTAGAATTTCTGCTGATAATCATCGAATTACAAGCCAGCGGAATCCATTAATTGGTATATCTTTCTAGTAAGTACCTGATAAAAGATAAGAATCCCCCATGCAAATTGAAAGTTAAGGTGTTACCACAATTTTACCTAGAACCATAATGATAAAAAACAATAAGGTACAATATAGGCACATAATTTGATGCCAAAGCCTCGTGTAAAGTATAATAGATCTAGCTCCAGTTCTTCCTATTAATAACTCCCCCTGAGCAAGACAAAAAGACCACTTGATACCAATTCCGGTGTTGCTTAATCCTAACTAAATTATGAACCTTTTAGACCTTGAATCGGTTTCAAAAAGACTCTTTCATTAAATGTATACTGAAGCATGAGCCACTGAAGATATGCATATTAACTCTTTAATATACTAGTACTTCTAATATACTAAAACTAGCATAAAGAACAGTTAATGGTCCTTAAACATAAGATTCATAAAAGGTATAATTATGTTACTTTAGGAGAGTATTAGGTAAATTAGTCTGAATTATACCAATAGACTCAACTAAGGACAATTCCCGGCTAAAAACATACTATAAACCTTCAAGGGGTGACTTCCAACAGTAGTCCTTTAGTAGTCAATTGTTTCAATCCATAAACCGTGTATTTACAGGCAAACGCTATAAATATCCCTACAAAATAAAAAAATTTTGGTTTTTATATTCTAAATTTGTTTAAAATAAAAAGTATCAAACAGTACTAGCCCATAGAGATTTGTATATTTAAATATAGATATACTAAGCAATAATTAGGCCTCATAATGTAATATAAGGAATAATAGTTATAAGCACTTTTTTATAATCCAGTACCAAAATACCCTACTTAATATATAAAACTTAAAGGGGAGAAGATTACTTTTCAAAGTAATATAATAGAATAATACATTATATCTAATGTCGATAACATACGGTAATAATAACGTTTCTACATAGCATTTATTTACTAATAGAATTTTTATTTTTGTTTATAGAATCTCGAATTGCCCTAATCACGTACAGGTATGTATTATTATGTTAAAACAAGAAAAAGTATACCGTTTACCATCTAGACCACTAAAATAAATGATCAATCAGTGAATATTATAATTGTTCTTTTTGTCATATTGGAAATTGCTTAGGTACTAATTTAATTAAAATAGTATGAAAATAATTTGAGAGATATAACAAGTTTATTACACTAGTTATAAAGTGTATTAATTTTTTCGAGAGGTGGGGGCCTACGTAAGCTTGTTAATATTTTTTTTTCCATGTAGGAGTATACTAGGATATGAATAATTGCACTATAACAGGTAAGTTAATAAAAAAAGATAATAAACATCGTTAACAAGAATTATATTTTGGGATATTTAGATTTTTAGGCTTAGCCCTACTGGACCTTAGCTAGACCAATGGAACTGGCATTTCTGGTGAATCTCTATGGATCTAATTTTTTCTGTGCTTTGCTCTTAGGCTGCGCGAACGCGCAACCAGCAGCGTGGCGGCTTGCTGCAACAAAATAGCGGCTCAAGATTGTGGGCCAAAAAATATGTTCTAAGCTAAGTCTGCAAAGAATAGTAAAATAAAGCATGATACACCTCTTCACCTTATAAGTTAGGTTGTTGCTCACTGCCACAGGGGAGGGGCGTTGGCCTGGTGGCCTCTGAGGTATAAGATACGCGTTATTTTAATTAGACGAAGCACCAGCCACTCTAAAACTCCTAATAATTCATCTTTAAGATATAAGGGGATATTCTTACACTAGTAATATTATTAAGGGGTTGAAAGTCTTTTATTGACGGTGGTAGCTAGCTGCGGGGTTCTATATTTGCTATTTACTCTTACATAACAAAATGAGCCAGCCTTATAGAATATAGCCACAAACGCTAAGTATAAATTTATTGTCATTATATAACCTGCATAACTTTATCGGATATAACTTCTTATTTAATATTGACTTTATTAATTAAATAAATTTATTATTTATAAAATATACCCCCAAAGCATATATAATGAAGAAGGTCATTAATAATATACAATTGCCAAATATATCGGGCAGTTAAGACAGTTTCAATACAGAAAGGACACTCACTGCGTCGGAATCTAATTTCTAGGAAAAAGAGGGCCCGGCTTCAAATAAATACAAAAGACCATATTGAGCTTTTATACCAAGTAACACTAACAATAACCTTTTACATTAGACACTAGTTAAAAATTGTTTGTTTTTAACAATATTCTGTAAGATGAAGTTCATCTTATATCAACAATAAATGATGGGGATGATAAAACTTGAATGAATCGAATATATAATAAAAATCGATAGTAATTTAGATAACTCACCTAAGAATAAAATATCTTTATAAATATTCACATTAATACCAATCTTAGCGCATTCGGCTAAAAAAGAAGGTAACGAAATAAACAGCCGCGTGTTCGCTCATAAATCCGGGCTAAACTTAATTTCAGATCGTGGTGTGTATCTTATTTTCTTTGTTCTTATATGTGCAAACGATTTGTGTTACGAAGGGCAGTCAGGACATCTACTACATAGGCCCAACTAAGATTCTAGGGGTTTAAATTAGTAACCAATTCTTGTATATAAGACTTAGTAATTTTAGACTTGCGCCATCCTACCTGTAACCCTACAGTTGTTTAAATGGTTTAGGCCTTATATTCTACATTTGTTTTAAAATTAGTAATAATTAGTACCCATCTAGGGTTCTATATCTACTACACCCAAAAAGTACATTATTCTTGGTTAGCTCATCGTAGCCTTGGGTCTAATCGCGAGCGCCTTTGCAAAGGGATTTAAACTTACCGGGTTTACTTACATCTTTAATTTAAGATCATTCTAGTATGTTTTAACCGAATTTATATGTGGCAAATAGCACAAAATTTCTATAAAAAGAAGTATCTAAAGATTTCATTTTGGATATATAACTATGTTACTAGTCAAGTTAATATGTGTGCGCTAATTCTTTTCTTGGTATGTAAAATACCTTGTATAGAACTTAAACCCTTATCTAAACCCATCTTTATAATAAGCTTTTTTGTGCGCGGCGGCGTGCTGGCCCTAGCAGATTTTAGAATTATTTTTATATTTTAAAGTAGCTCATTTAAGTCTTATATAAAAGGTCTTTCGTACTGTCAACATACTGTTTCTACTGTCAACAGTATTGATCAAATAATGAAATACCTCCTTTTACCTGTTTAATAGACCTTGGTGTGATTTTTATAGGAGATCTTATCGGTAAATAATCTAGCTTAAAATCACTGGAGGTATTAAATATAGGAGGGACCAAGGGTTAGAGAGAAGTATAATAAATGCCTAACAAGATTAGGAATGAGTACTACCGGTAGTAAAAGGCTAAACCTCTATTTTACAATTTTACACCGGTTATAAAGAGGAGTTATTAATCAATATAGGCTTAAGATAAATAAAAAAATCGAAATATATCTAATTTAGATAGGATTTAAATCTATATATATTTTTATTAATAAATAATTTATTATGAAAGCTTGCGCACTTCCTACCACCTAACCTGAGGTAATTTCCTAATGCTTAGCTAAATTTAGGTACATATTGTGCTGTTTTTCGGTACACAAAGCTATGTAAGGCAGGAAAGAAAATAATTGGAATAAATTTCTTAATTGAAATTTCATTTTATGTTCATTAAGATTAAAATGCTTTTTCCACTACCCTATTGTTTGTTTACCATTTATAGTTTTAATAAAAGCTCTTTGCTTTTAATATTAATTTTATATTGAACCATACAAGTTTTCATATAAACTTTTTTATATTAACAATGTGCAATAGGACTTAAATTCAGGGTAGTAATTTTTTAAAGGTTGTCGATGGCTGGCTGATTTCAAATGAAATAAAACCTACTTAGTAATATGGTGTATTTTTATGCTGGTATTTTTTATTGCGGCACTTCGTCCAAGCACGCAAGAAAAAAAAATAGAGTATGCCGCGAATACAAAAATATTTCAGCTAGTCTTATAGCACTCCGGCTTCGTTATTAATAAGACATAGGCTTTGTAGTAGAATATGAGATTCGTATTAATCTTATACTCTCATATAAGTCATAGGACTTAATTCTTTGTTTAATATTAATAATAGAACGCACTCACGCCTATAGATTCTCATGGAAGATTGTTTAACTTTAAAGTATTCCCTGCGAGTTTTCTTAATAAAAGACATTTCCAGCAATTTGTGAATCTTTTTTATGAGACCAAATCTAAATAGCCTCAGCTAATGAGAAGGAGCTCTTTGTAGTTGATCTGCTCCATATAACCAATAAAAGAATATCATTAGTATTACAAAAATAAAGTAATTAAGCTAACCCTACTATTTTTTGAAACTGTACGTTTATAATTTAATTTAAACCTAATTGTTTATCATATTATGTAATACACATTGAACTTAAACTAATCATAGACTAATTAATTGGGCTGGTACTTCTTAAAGACCCTAAAGAAAAAAGCATATGTTACATTAGCCACTTCTCCGCTAAATAATATAACCAATAGTAGCTAAAGATGAAAACAGCTACATAAAATGTAGGTATACCTAATTCTATCACCTAAAGAAATCTAGCCCATATGGTGATAACAGCGTAACCCTAAAAAAAGCGAAATTAAGTTATACTGGACCTAAAAAAAAATAATAATAAAATTAGGCTTGGGTAGGTGCACAAACATCTTTTAAATTCTAATTTTAACAGCATCTGCGACATCCTGTTAAAAACCGGTTAATACCGAAATTCTTCCTTTTATCCATTATGTAGAGCTACTACCTCCGCGCGACATCACACCGGAAAAGTTCCAGGGACCTTTCCTCCCTAAATAGTTTAATATTTAATTCTCCAACTTATCGCCCATTTTAACAGTGTAGGTAAAATTATACCCCTGTACTTTGTCAAGTGGGGTCTGACGTTACTTAAGCATTTTAAACAAGGGTGGCTAAGCGAAGCTACCCTCTTTTACACCATCATCCATTTAGCTCATGAACTGCATACCTAACTAGGTGCACTGCTGCGGGTTGCCTCATTTCCTTTCGGTAGATCTTATTTTGATTGTCTTATTTACTGCGAGTCGATTTAACCTGAGCCATGACTATAGTAAAACCTGATAGACATTTTATAAAATTGGCTTTAAGGGGTCTCGGCATTTGATTGATTGTGTTAGCAAAAGGTTCACTTCGATGCTAAGCGCCGAAGTAAAGTATCTAGCCCTTCATAAAGACTTTTTTATGTGCGGTGCCTGAAAAATCTAAATCCTTTATATACTCTTTTTTGTATAGGGAAAATGCGGCCGCCTAAATATTTACTAATTTGTTTAGTACTTATTTATAATTCTTTTAGGTGCTTCTTATTAAGCCATAAAAATAGGGTTTATTTTTAGTTTAGTATTAATAATTATAATTAACTTTTTTATATAAACAATTATATAATGCCTTATGCTTCGTGGAGGCTTTATTAATAATGTTTCTTTTTCTTTAGACGCACGCAGCTAGTTCTGGTTTAATTCATGATAAATATTAAATCTAATTTTCCTCCCTTGTTATATAGTAGTCATATCCAAGTAATTAAAAGGAATCAGGTAATTCTCACATTAAAATAGGTTAGCAACTTTGGTATTGTCTATGAGGGTAAATGGTATCATGTAGTAACTAAAAGTGTGAAGCATTATAAATTCATACTCCTACCATTATTAAAATTTTTCTCTAATGAATATACTGTTCCTTTAATTTTTTCTATTTCTAAAAGTCTAATTCAATAACTTAAAATTAATACCCTTAATATCCCTGCTGCTAATTCAATTGATTCTAGTTGATTAGTTAAATTTTCCTGTTTTATTTTAAGAATTAGGCTAATTGTAACCTTTAGATTTGTATATATTTTTAACGATAGTACCAGCCATCTTATATTTTATATAGTCATGACCCTTTTCAGGTAAGCTGACGATCTAATTTCTACCCTAGATCGCTGATACTGTTCTTCCATAAAGTGTTCAATTAGATTACCTATCTATTTGAAGTTAAAAACAAAGTATTTTTTATAAGGTACGCAAGCTTCGTGATGAATTTACATAAGCAATTAAAAAGTTTCTCTAAGCTACGCATAAGTTTTTAATTGATAACTCATTAAACTCTTATTGTATACCACTAAGTACTTAAGTGTCCATGAACAAATATCGCGAGATAAATATTTAATACCTTTAGAGGCACCCGTAACAAATTTGATTCTTATTGTCATAAGGTTAAGTATTATCATACAATAATCAATAAAAATTTGAAATATCAATTTAAAATTACTATTAAATATAGTATTGAATAAAGGGTATAGTATTTTTTCTGCAAAGCCCGTAGAATTTGATCTTTGCTTCTGGATATTTAGAATTGCAAACTTCCTCAACACAGAAAACATTCGAATTTTTTTTCTCAAACCGGATGAAGTTGTTGAACCTTTTTTTTGTAAGAAAAATATCTAAACGCATGAAATCTACGTCAAATTTACATTAAGAATGGCTTTAAATTCTCGAGGGTCCTGACCCGAACGGGCCTAGGAAACTGTTACTTCAACCTTTTTCTTTGCTTCTGATCACGGCACAAAACAAATATTAGGAATTTATCTTTTTTATTACAAGTAAAATAATATAATTAAACCATTGTACCTTCCCCCTTTTAAACCCTATCAATATAGTTTAAGAGCAGTTTTAAAATAAAAAATCTTTTACAGCATTTATTACATTTCAACCTAAAAAGGATAGCCTTGTCCGCCCACAAGGGTTTTTTATATTAAAGCTAAATAGCTTTATATAACTAGAGCTATGATAAAATATAAAAAGTCTATTACTTTTGTCCCACAGCATTAGGGGAGCCTCATTCTTCATTGCAATACGAACATACGTTTTCTTTCCTAGCTCAAGTTACATATTGGCTATCTACCGTAAAAGCTGGCAACATTAAACACGAAATTTTTCGACTAATTGAAATAAATAAGTTGTGGGTTAAACTTTCATTTTTTGTGTGGTGTTGGAGACAATAATTTTTAATATAAAGTTAATAAACTTCACGCTAATTAAAAAAAAATAATAGGACGAGCGCACTTCTGTGTGAGGGCTCCCATTCAAAAAAAAGAATATAGCTACTTGCATCTTTCTATTGCTAAATAGTGCACTAAAAGAGACAGTATAAAAAATCATGTGAGAGAGCCTTAATAATTTATATTTAGGTTGGGCAAATTTAAACTTTAAGATAATTTAGAGGTCGCAGGTTGCATACTTTCTGTGTTGGAATAGGGTTGCTGCAGGACCGGCAAAAAAATAAGCAATAATATTTAAAAAGATTATAGACTATTGTATTATTAGTAGGCGCAGGACCTGCTCTTCGGTCAATACAAATAATTAGGGGATGACCGCAAGGCTAAGCGGCTATCAGGCAAAGGCAGTATTCCTAGCTTTGCTAACACGACTAGCACAGGGGCGCTAAGCCTCCATCTCAGAATCGGAACTTATAATTCGTAGTTTAGAAGTATTAACTCTGCATCGAGCTAGATGAGACTAAAATTCTTATCTAACAAGCAAAGTCTAAACCTGCCGTAAATCATTTCAGGCAGATTACTATAAATTCAACTTAAGTAAAGCTTGTAATTGGCGTTATTTTTTTTCAAGAACAGGCGAATACACGGTAAGTCTATCAATGTATTATTACTCTTGTAAAGTGTAAACTTTACAAAATGCGTGAGGTTTAGGTGGGGTTGGTAATCCCTCATTGTAAAGCTACTGTTTAACATATCTGTTTAAGTTAGTTTGTAGTATATCTGGTATTAGAAACCCTGGGTGTTAATCAAGGATTTTACTACTAGACTACTTACCCTTCTACTAATTGTTTTAAAATCAAATGTATAAGATATAATCCAAGCCGCCCACTACCACTTTACAATGATCCTACAACTACTAAATTAAATTTCCATCCTGATAATTGCATCGGATAGCTCCTATTCTTCTAGGGCATTACTTGTAGCATTTTTATATCTAAATTTCTAAATAACCGGATCTGTCCATGTCTCACTGCCAAGTTAATTATGAAAAGGGGTTAGGTACCCTTCTTTTTACAATTTTTGAAATAAAAGTATTTTCTTTTTTAAGTTTTATCGTATCTATTATTTTTAATAGTTTGAGCGTTAAATGAGTAATGCTTTCAATAGATTACTTAGACTCCCAAGGCACTTTTTAATAAACTGACTATGAACATATTGTAACATAAACCCCTTTTTTCTTAATTTATAGCTGAGATTTATATCAGACTTAGTTTTACTTACATAGGATTAAATCAAAACCTTTTCCTTTTTTTTTTCATCATGTGCATAATTCCCTTAGATTGTCCTTATTAACCATGGGGGATTAAATGGCCTAGGTTCTTTAGGATTTATTTTCTCTAAGATTAGGCACGACTTGTGGCAAAATTTTTTTCTTTCTTCTACGCGCAGCTTATTTCAAGCATAAAAACGAGATAAAAGTCTAAGTCTTCTTAGTTATTTACAGAAACAGAGTTTACTTTTTACGGAATGCAGATTTTAAGTCTTTTTAGACTCTTTTTTGAAATCTTTTAAATCCCATAGGCCAGATCCTGCGCCGGGTTTAAGATTTTTAACAGGTTTTATATAAAATTATGCTATTGTTGTTTATTTTACAGATATATCTGGCTTATATGTGTACTCTTCTATTTAGCCAAACCATTTAAAATAATTGAGCTTGCTGGTCTTGCAAGAAAATGAATGAGCTTAGCGCAGCTACCCAATTCAAAATGAATTAGATATATAACTAATTATTCGGTCTAAAACAAAAAGGAACTATCTAAGGGTATTAGCTAATCAATACCCGTTAGCTCTCCGATTACCGTCATAACGCTTATTATATATAGATAAAATACCACCCTTTAATTTTTATATCGAGGGCTTATGCTCCATAATGTTTTCTTAAAAGATTGTAATTAGAAGATGGTTTGTCCAAATTAACCTAAGTCCCAATTGTTACTGAACAAAATAAAATTGGTGTTTAAGTTTAACAGTAATTAATATTTTATTATTAATTCTTGTCTTTTTTGCCATATTTTTCTAATCTATGCCTTCAAGCATAGAAAAATAAAGCCTACAAAAAAAATCGTCGTCATATGCGGATCTTGTCCGAGGGAGTCAATAGTAAATTTGTTTATGTAGTAAATGGGTTGCAACGCCCAGGATTATTTGTTTATTGTTTTTCGTGCGCAAGCTATCCCACTCCTTTTGAGCGAGCCCTAAACGTCATATTATTTTAACTTTATGAAGCTACAACATGGATAATAGGTGAATAGCAAGTAAACAGAGTTTGATTTAACATATAACCTATGTTATTAGCGGAACTATATTTCTGTAACTTTTTTAAGTTTACAGACAACGGATAGTCTCGAGGATCCCTACTAACAAATCATATGATGATTGTGCCCATATTTATTGCTAGGCTTCCTGCTAATTGAATTTAACTGGCCTAGTTTAATAGGGGTTTCCTAAGGCATTATAGGTTATAAATTTCATATCATATGAAAAAAGGGCCTACTGGTGGACCTAAAAAGTGTTGAGGGAAGAAAATTGTAAGATTGAACCCTATAATAAAGTCAAAATTGTGTCTTAGCTAAAGACTTAAGTCATAAGTTAGACCTAACATCTTAGGGATTCAGAAAATTTCGACCCTGCAAACATTGCAAGATACGGGCTCCCGATTTACGTAAAACGTACTGGAAAATGCTAAAGGTAATTATGTACCGTTTAATTTATAATTACAAAAATTAAATTCTTTGAGTTTGCGGCCTATCCCATGGCTGTTAGGTCAACGTATAAGCACCGCCCTAAAGGGTGCCTAAAAGAGGCTGATATTGGCTGCCAGCTTCTTACTTTCACAAATTTCCTGTTGATACTCCCCGGGGTAATGTTTTTACAACTGTAAGACGGGACTAACCACCAATCCAGTAAAAATTGTTAACTGGGCTTTTATAGTACTCTTTTTTGATTTATTCTACGTTATACTGATTTTATTTTATTTCCAGGTTTTTAATATAAATTGTTTCTCCAAAGATTTTATATTTCTCCTTTTTTATTCGATAGGCATTATGTATGTTTTACACCTCCAAAAAAGGCCAAGAATTAAGGTTAAACTTTATAACACTTTGTTTTATACTAATGAGTTTACCACCTAAAAGTATTAGATCTAACTCTACGGGACAAAGAGACATACTCAACAATCCCCTATTTGAATAATGAAATCATTATGGGTTATCTTTGTAGACCTTTAATGGAGAAAAATATGTAGGTATCTCTGAAGGCATAAATATTAGCCAACACTTATCTTTTTAAACCCGAGATATATGCGACCATTCCGGTAACCCTTTAGCAGGTCCGGACCCTTTATTCAACTATCTTTCTATTCTCTCCGGTAAATAACTGTAAATAAGGGTGGCCTCAGCAAGCTAGAGATACCCACCGAACTCAGAACTAAGTGTTTCTTATAAATAAAAGTATCCAAACCTTTTTAGCTCACAGATTGGGCCGCCCGTTACACCTGGAAGCCGCTTTTTAATAGATGACCATAAACTATTTAAGTATTAGAGGTACACTTACTGGGTGAAGCTCTTAAAAAAAAATATATTTTTTTGCTGCTAGACCTCCGAAAAGTTAGCCCCCCTTATTTTCTTCTTATCCACGCTTTCCTATCCATCAATTTCGTTCAG
>JACYFI010000253.1:0-15278 GCA_020975735.1 Ophiocordyceps xuefengensis
CCATCAGCACCCGCTACCTTGATTGCTCAACCCTATCATAGAAATTTCCGAACTAAGCACGATGTGACTGAACAGCGCTTGTGGTTCGCTACGAAGATCAGATAAGGATCTGTAGGAGACCAGATAGATGAGGATTCTGCTCCATTCAAAGAATCTGGATAATGAAATGTAAAGCCAAAAGGGTTAAAGTGAGGAGAAAGCGAAAATGTTACGAGATACTGGTAATGAAGATGTAAAAAGCACCAAAGGTGTAAAGAAGTAAGAAAAAAGAAAAAAATGAATCAAAGAAGTATATTAGGCCTGAAGAAAGATAAAAGGTAAGGAGTCAAAAACAACAAAAAGTGATTCGGATTCAGCGCAATATGGGATAATGATAGGCAAAAAAAATTCAGAAAACTTGGCTGAGCTAAAAAAGGTTCCATGTAAAGATTATGTACTTTGAAATCGCGACGGTAAATGACCGATTTATTCGAGTTAGAAGGGGGTTATTAAACCTATAGTCTATCCGACACCTGTTATCATTTTTGTCCCCTTAAATTATAGAGTACGTTATAGGGTTGCACAGAATTAGGTAGGCTGCTGAACTAGGGGCTCTTTAATTTGTTTATGAATGAGGAAAATAAATTCTTGCCAAAAATTTGCATATATATATTGTTAATATAAGTATATAGATTTTATCGAAATGCCATAAGTATTATTATTAGTTGTCGCGTTTAAAAAAGAAATATACATTTTTTAATACAGCTTATTAAATACCAGCCTAAAACAAATATGTAAATAACCAATCCGGAGGCCGACAAGTGTGGCGGCCTTCCGTCACGGGCATTAAGGCCACGCATTATGAGATAATTAATAAAATAGACTTAGTGTGGTACTATTTATTCCTAAAATAAGGTCATACGGATTAAGGCTGTGTTTATGTATTAAGTATCTATTCATTTATTTTAATTTAAAAAATTTAAAGCAACTATGAGAGATCATTCTAAAAACAGTCAATCCTTCTAAAAAATTAATTACGCTATACTTAATCGAAATCATTTCGCAACGCAACCAATAAGAATTAATTAACCTATGAAAATTTTGGTGCATACAGGCTTTGTTCTAAGGTATACAAGATTAATCTACAGTTACACTTTAGCTTAATGCATTATAACCCTAGTAGGCTGAAGGATCAATTTCCTGTTTGGGAGCTATTATGCGTGACGGATAGGTCACACGGTGACTTATTTCTTTATTTTACACCAGAATACCAGCTTTCAGCACTTCCTTTTGTCGTTTTGTGTACTTGCACATAGGTAGAGGGTTCTATTAAGCGCATTCATACTTAGGCTCCTAAAAACATTTAGCTTTGGAGTAATTTAGGGAGCCTATAATACTTAATCCTTATATAGGGTTTCCAGGTTTGTGGGTGATTAAAGAAGCCCAAAAATGGTTATGAGATATTTATAAATAGCAAAATAATTAAAAAAATCAAAATCAAAAGCATATTTAATTTTCTGCTTCATATAATCCTATGAGAAAAAATACAAGAACTTTTTGAACAATCCAAAATTTTTAAAACTGTATTTATTTATGTTAATTTAAGGTGAAGATTCTTTCGTAAAAAGAATAGCTAAAAGAAACTAAGGACTTAGTGGATTTTATCTTTTGATGTTTAAAATAAAAAAAACTTGGAAGTTTAATATTATATAGGATCTTTGCTTCTACAGGAATGATAAATCCCAGGTTTATCAAATCAATTTAATCTATTTAAGTGGTAGTTAAATCCTTGAAAAAAATTCAGTATCAAAAGCGGTATACATCACCTTTAGTATTCATTGGTTTGAAGAGTTATTTCCGAAATAGTTATTCAAGAGAATAATAAGAAATTATTAAGCTAAAGACTTTTATAAATTCTTTTTTACCTGATTATAATATTTAACTTGAAGCTGATCTAGTTTGGTTTGTATAGACTATATCAGAAGGTAACTAGAATAACAAATGCAAGCTAAATATTGCTGAACAACGTAGAAAAACAAATAGGAGATTTAAACGGGTAATACCCCTTGTTTTATAAAAACAATAGAGTCTTAGAAATCACTTCGAAATAGAAAGAGTAAGTATAACAGAACAGGTGGGATTTTAAATATGAAAAAAAAGAATTTCTAAATCAATTATTGTAAAACAACCGTAAATATACAGTTATGGGACTTAATAGTATACGTTTGAAAGCAGCAGAGCGTTTAGGTGTTGTTCCAAGCTAAAAACTTTATCGAAAAGGACGTAAAAAAAAGTTCTAGGGATAATATTGAAAAAAAGGGACGTTTATTTTGATTAATACAATTAATATTATAGTATAGTCCAGTGAGTGATAAAGTTTTATGTAATTTATGGAAAAAACAATTAAAACGTTAAAGCGAAAATGACCTGAAAGGTCCCTTGAAAGAAAACCCTAAGTAATTGCTTTGGCCAATACTAGTGAATAACGATAAAAAATATACTAATTTTAGTTTCAAGATCGTCCGTTCTCCACTAGATTCGCGGACAGGCGGTCGCTTAAAGCATGGTAGGGCTGAACGGTTGTTAATGCACAGTCGGGAACTTTATTATCTATGATTTTTAAGAAAATGTAATATTTCGGAACCAGAAAATGATATTTAAGCTTTTAATATAAAAGAAAGTTTGTAGTTTTTACCTTAACCGCGGTCAATGAGCCCTTATGAGGTGCCACAGTTATAACTAACTTTAATAATGCTGTACCTTGGAAAAGGACAAAGACGTGTTGAAGTCAAACGAAAATACATTTTAGTTTAATTTG
This sequence comes from Ophiocordyceps xuefengensis, assembly GCA_020975735.1. Classification (NCBI taxonomy): domain Eukaryota; kingdom Fungi; phylum Ascomycota; class Sordariomycetes; order Hypocreales; family Ophiocordycipitaceae; genus Ophiocordyceps; species Ophiocordyceps xuefengensis. Next base: position 2,798 of record JACYFI010000253.1, read on the forward strand.
GCCCGGCTATTTTGTTCTCATAATTTTATTTATTTAGTATGCTACAATAGGCGATTAACATAAAAAAACGGCTTTTAAAATAGAATAGTAAACATTTGATAAAAAGATTAATATACCTTTCTTCTCTTTAAGGCTTTTTTAGTAAGGTTTTAATAGATGCGAAGATGGTTATATACAATAACTACGACAACTAAAAGGGATTATAAACAATAAAATGTACTATTTCCCTTGTACTTAGATGTTATTTTCTACCTTAGAGGGTATGATTATTCGTTTTTTAGAACTAATGGTAAGTATAATATACATAGGGAGTTTGAAAGGCCCTTCAATGTAAACTAGAATAAATAGAACTAAATTACAAGAAGTAATTAATTTCCCTTTTTACTAAACTTCTATGATATATTGCTTCTTAACACGAAACTAGAGTATAATACAATTTGTTAATGTAGCTATGACTATATTAAAAATAATATTAAAACGATATACTGAACATCCATCTAAGATAATATAAAAAGATGATGTTTAAACTCCCTTATATGCATATGATTTAACCACATTTTACATTCTTCATAATTGGATAATAGGATTTACTGCCTGGAAGGGTTTCATTTTTGCTTACAAGTACTAATGATGGGGCTGTTGTTGAATTTAAAACAAAGAATTGCATAAATTAATTATTTGAGAAGCATATTAAATAGTATTTAATCTAAATAGAAGAAAATAGATCCTACTCAATAACTACAGGATCAATTTAATGGTTAGTTCGAAGTCGATATACAACACTGTTATAAAATTTCTTTTCTTTTTAATGGTTACTTCCTTTGGTGAGGGTTAAGTACATCAATACCACTAAATGATTGAAAAATCCCACAAAAATAGCACCGGTTTATTAACAAAATTTAAAAAAATTATCCTAAACTGTAATACGGCTCCTAAAAATAATATTATTTTTTAAGAGGAAAGAGGGGGAAAAGTTACAAAGACCATTCTTAATAATAGATACCTCCCTTTAAATTAATTTCTTAGTAGCGGGAACTTAAATGGGGCTTTACGCCAGCAGTCAGATTAATAGAATAATAACGTTCCACCCGACTAATAGTGGAGTTGTACCAACAAGAAGCTTAACACAATAACCCCCTTAAAATTATGAAAGTGTGCTACTGCCGAACCAAGGTGGAACGGCATGTCACACCTAAAGCCCGCCGCTAAAAATTTAAGACATGTCTAACAATATATCCAATTTAGATATACGAGTATAGAAGTTAAAAATAATCCCCATATATTTGTCATTCGGAGGAGGTTTCTCGTAAATAAACGCAACTTAAAAAACATATTCTTTCGGTCTACATTTTACTTCCTTTCTATGTAGCAGCATTCGTACTAGTGCATTAATAGCTTTGTGCACGATTGGACTGGGCAAGTAATCCCTTTTAGGGTACCTGGTTACTATGCATAGAAATACCCTTTCGGCTCCCTCACTGCTTATTTAAAAAGATTTAAGTACGTATATTTCATCGTTTCATTTTTGTTTTAAAGTATGTATTGTGTATTCTATTTATCCAAATGTGTTATTAGGAGTATAGTGAATATACTATAAGTAAGTAGGCTAATTCTATGCAAACACCGCTATGCTATAGTGCCACAAATGACTAATTTATTACCTGTTTTTATGCTCAAATATTAATGATCTAATAGCCTCAATTAAATTTATAGGTGTTATAGCCTATGGCTTTAGTTCTTATTAAATATTTAGTACTTACCTAGAAGTAGATTAGGTATAACCAAAGGTTTTCAATTCAGACCTAAAGCAAAATAATGTTCTATGTATTTGTTATAAATTCCTTGATATTAAAGGCATTAAGGAGCTTAAGAACAGTTGAACGTCCGTTATTAGAACTTCGGCAACAAAAAATTTCAGTTCGACGTTCTTCAATTTATTCTTAACCTTCTTATTGTTAGTTCCCCTGTTATTAAGCATTAATAAGGAAAATACTCAATGACTTTATCAAAATACATAAAAGTTAAATTATGTAATGAATTTTGGACTACTGAGGTAATACTTGGCTGATTGTTTTTACTTCCTTTGTCTGTACTACCTAAATAGATAATTTTTTTAATAATATTTTACCTCAAATATATAAGAATTACGTTGTAAATGGGATTACACTTGTGATTGCAAATCTGTAGTATGAGGGTTCAATTCCTCCTAACTTTACTTGATAGGATGAAAGTTTAATACTAGAAATTCTGAGGGTATTATCCTATTAATATAAGTATATAGATATATATTTATAAATATCTATATCTAGTAAATATTGAGCGCTCGGCGACCTTATTTTATACTTAGGTTTTTGAGGCATTAAATTGTATCAAGGTGGGTTTGGTAATCTTCGAAATTTTATCTTTAGTGAAAAGGAGCTAAAATACGAAATAGTCTTCACAAAATGTAAAAATTTGTGGTAGAGTAAATTAACCATACAGTTCCCAATTGTAGTTGACATTTTCTTTAATTAAAGGTTAACAACTGATAAAAAACACTCATTAAATTACTCCTCAATATTCTATTAATTTTTAATACTAAAACAAGGAAAAGAAGATGAAAACAAAAAGAAGGACAATTAATCCCTGAGATTTTGAAGGTGTCCTGATAATATCTATGGTTAATGGAAAAGATGAATTATAATCCAACATAACCGCTAATAAGGATAATAGGGAACCTCTTATTCTATTAATAATTTTCCTTTATTTCAGGATTTTAAGGACAGCTTTATTTAGTTTCATGAAGATTAGAACCTAGTTGACCCAGGGGTAATCATATCTAAATTAGCCAGTTGTATAATAGAATTGTACCCGCTCCAACGCCATTATTGATGATTATTTTCCTATTAATGGTTAGGCCAGCCTCAATGGTGGATTTGGTATTTTCCTTTATCCTTTTAGAAATTGGGGTAGGGGGTCCGAATTATGGCAAAAAACAAAAAAGGGCTTTGGAATAGAAAAACGCAATAATATATTAGTAAAAGGTCTCCTATAGGTTATTTTACTATAAAGAAAACAAGCAGGCCGAAAAAAAGATAAAACAAAGCGAAAAAGGGCTTTAGTATCCTGAACCTCTGAACCGGAAGGTTTCTGGTTCACAGGATGAACCAAATGTAATAAAAAAAAATGTTGCTTCTCTTCTTCGCGACATTTTACGGGAAGTCTCACTTGAAAATAAAACTTCTTCCTAAAATCTTCAGGTGAATTTTGAAACATATGGTAATAATTAGAATGATATAACGTTAAATTTGAAAAGTTCAATGCTACTTGAACTATATTTTTTAGCTCACACTACCATAAACCATTCTTAAAAATTTGCTTTTCAAGCTTTATTTTCTATGCCTTGGCAGGGCTTAATTGAAGAAATTGATACAAGCCCTTTATTGGAAATAATATAAAGAGTGTTGTGAATTTAACGACTTACCTAAAAGCAGTTTAAAAGGTTTCGTTATTCTGAGGACTGGGTAAAATAGAAAAAAAACATCAAAATTTATGTTCTATCCAATTGATATAAGATTGAAGAATAGGTCGTTATAGAAGCAAGATAAAATAATACTTACTTTAAACAAAAGAATTTCCTTTAGTTTAATCACGCTGATTTTAACAAATTTATAGACTAAATAGGAAACAATTTTTATTTACAAAAATGATTACTAAAATTCTAATGCGAATAGATTTAGAAGAGACTACCTAATAGTTTAGAGGTTTTATCTATAAAATATAACTTACAGAGGTTTTAAAAAAATATAGTGAATTTAAAATTGGGTGGGAAAATCTCAACAACTATAGAAACACAAAAATCGTAAGGTAAAAGTTTTTATCTTAATTGTTATTATGAGGATAAACATCTTTTGTAAATTGATAAAATATTTAATAGATAATCCTTTATATTGAATAATAAATATTGTATTATTGGATGAAAGGAATAGTGTTAAAAAAAAAAAATTGCGTAGGTCTTAGCGGCCTCTTTTAATTTGCAACAAGAAATAATAAACTAAAAAATAGATTGGCTAAAATAGCATTGAATAGTAAAAAGGAACTGTTTTTCTCAATTGGGCGTTATATTTTAAATTTATAGGGCTTTAGGTATTATCAGAGGCATGCACTTATTAAGGTATTTTAAAGGATTAGCCAGGAAAAGTGAAATTTTTTTAAATTTATCAACTTCGCTAAATTCTTGAGAATCTTCGGTGCTTCGCAACTATGCTATAAAAAAAAATGCGGTAAAGTGAAATTAAAAATAGGACTTTTGAATCTCTTCTTTAAAAAAGATCCCTTAAGAATCGTAGTTATAAGATAGTGAAAATCTTATAGTTATTGAGAACAAATGAATTGCAGAACAGCCAAAGGAATTTAGTATACAAATGGGATCCTACAGAGACTACACGCGAAGCTCTTATAGGCGGGGTTGAAGACATAGTCCGTTGTTAATTAGTGTTAAACTTACTAGTCTATTACTATCGGAAAGATTCCCGCTTGAGAATTAAATAACCTAAGGTTTTTGGGATTATTACCTCCTAGTTTTACCCTATATAAATTCTTCCTCCGCCCTTGGTATAAGAAAGGGTGGACCAGGAGACTGCGTTGAACTTCTTTACCTCCTCGTCAGGATTAACCAAAGTCCTATCGGACCAGGTGTAGGACCCTGCTATAATTTGCTTTACAATCTTCTCAGAGTTGTAAGGGTATTCTATGGGAGCAAATTAAACTCATAACACTATACTCTTACAGAACACCCGGGGTTATTACGCCTTATAAAATTTGCTTTTTTTATTTGGATGAGTCTCTGTATGTTATTACAGGCTATTTTTATTGATATTATCATTACCTGTTATTACTGGTAAAATCACTCCAGCTCTAATTCTTTGACCAAGTCTGGAGAAGAGATAATATGTATTTATGTTATATCTTTATCCGCAGGATTTTTAATAAATTGAATTTATTAAAAATTCTTCCCAGAACTCTACGACAAAATTTATATGTTATATAGTTCTTTTTAAATGTAAGGGATGTACATTTATTTTTCTACTCCTTTTCGTGTTCTAAATGATTAGTCAATAAAATTTTTTATTTATAAAGTTCGCTTCCACTTAGCAGGTTTAATGGAGGGAGATGGGTACATATAGGATACGTAAAACAATGAAAAGATCACCCTAAAGGGTTCATAATTATTATCTTGTTCAATACAACTTTAGTATTTGATTTAGTAGACGCTAATCCTGCTAAGCCTTATGTTATACAAATCTAAATTAGGGCCATGGATGACTTACTTTCAGAAAAAAGGATCTAATGCTTATCGTATTTCGATAAACAAATCTGAAGTGTGGATTCTTGGTAAACTCATGTTATAAATGGTTACCTTACGCACTCCTAATCTATGCCTTTACATAGATTAGAATTGGATATGATAGAACTCAAAAACTTTGATTTAAATATGAGAAAAAAAGTAAAGATATTTAGTACCCAAATTTTATAGTTGAATAAGGAGGGGTGGTTGTTTGAGCGGAACGGGATTTTTCAGTAAAGAACTACTTTTGGCTTAGTAAATATCCTTAAAAAATAGGAATGGGTACATTGAATTGTCCTCAAAGACCAAACAGATTCATAATAGAAGGTATTCTGTAAATATTTGAGTTAATCTGCGATTTTTTATTATCCATCAGTAAAAATAAATAAATGGAATCAAACCCAACCTTGGACTACAGATTCAGAACTCACTAATTAAATGTAACCTTAAATATTACAAGATCATATATGGCAAAAACCCTTTATTTATACTAGGAGAATACTTAAATTATTAAAGATTGAAAGAAAAAGTGTTGTCAATAATTCTTGAAACTTAGAAAAGCATAGCAACCTGCGGATCTTATTAACACTATAGAGAAATAAAATCTCAGAATGAATATTTATAGAACAGATTTAAATGAGACTCTTTAAGATTTGATAACTTTTATACAATAAAATAAAGTACCCTAAACAATATGATAACATATTAGTACCTACTTTTAAACTCTTTTGTTTAAAAAGGGGTTTTATTACCATAACCTGGGTTCTAGTAGACCAAAATGTTTTTGGGTATTCATGATTATTATAACAGATAAAATTCAAATACTGTCATCTTTGAAGTTGCTGTAGTGGGTATTCCTGATATTATTCCAACATCTTTTCTCTAAGATATTTGTAATCATGTCAAAAATACATAAAAAGTCTCTCATACTCTTTTTTGTGTTTCGTTCTCAGCAGGCACACCCCAATCACAAAGTAAAAAAAAATAGCTGAGATTAGTGAACCCATGAAATGCATGTCGAAAATTGGTCCTTAGGCTATGGCGTAGGCATAAGCTCAAAACTCCTAAAGTTCCAAGGATAATATATTCTGTAAATGTTACTTAATTTTTTTATTAATTATTCTGTATATAGGTGACTATTTATAAGTTGCTTTTAGTTTTTTTGTTTCAAAGGGCTTATAGGGTCTGATCAGGCAAAGCGCTAAAGAGTCAGCGCTATTTTTTGTGTGGGTGCGGAGGCGTTGCCTTGCAAGAAAAAAATAGCTAAAGCTATCCTAGCAAAAAAGATTCATATTTTTGTTATTTTTAGGGGCTATTCCTTTTTTTATTTTTTTATATTATGTAATAAATATTACTGTCTAATTTGAATAGAGGTAAGAACTGCCTTAAAAATTGGAGAGGATAAGTGTTAAAAATATGTGTGATATATCCAAATTCCTAATATTTAATTTGCTGACTTGTTTTCAAAGTACCATAACTAATATAGGTTTTAGCTGGAACTGTCAGTCAGTAGGTCAAAACAAACAACTAAATTGTGCAAAAATACTTGTTTACCTCCCTTAGCTCAAGTTGGTTTTAATTGGGCACGCAGGAGAGCTTAGGCGGGGGTATTAACAGTTACCCCAGCGTGAATACTTTTATCACCCAACTGTCCTTTAATAGGGAAAAAAAAAATAAAATTCCATCTACCTATTCAATAGTGGTCTGGGAATAATACCAAAATACTAATGAGGCCAAAGTAATGGTACCCCTAGTAGTGCCTTTTCAATCCAAACCTTCACTAATAAGATACAGTGATGAGTTTATAGAATAGCTAATTACTTGATAATATTTGTATTAATATTATATATTTGAGGCTTATTAAGTATTATGTTTAGCAAATTAGGATTTCTAGAGAAAATGTTGAAATTAACATATATATTAAAAATATATTTGGTCACAATGTGTTCATTTTATACTCTAAAGCCTAACTTATACAGTAAATCCAAGTACTTTTTTTTTATTTGTTTAGGGTTTAATTTTTTTATATTCTTATCTAGTATATCAGGTTTATTATAGGGTTTTTTTACTCATAAGATTGTTTTGTTTATGTGAAATTTATTAGGGATCTAAAATCTAAATAATTCTATAAATTCATACATTAATAGAGGCTGGGCATGTTTCACATCGTTCTACTGCATGCTAATAAATCTTAATACAAAATTGTACATGAAATAATAACGGGAAAGCAGTTATTATATAAAATCAACTTTCAGATTTAAAATAGGGGGAAAAAAAAGTCAAAGGTTTGTCAAGGCTATAAGATTTTATGAGGGGCAGCCTGTAAATTATATTAAGCCTTAAATCAAAAATAAAAATTAGGGCTTGCGCTATTTTTTTATGTGGGTCGAGCGTGCCTTACAGGAAAAAAAAGCTAAAGGCTCTAATATACTTTAATTTCAGTTAATATTTACTTACTACTACTCCTAACTCTTAAACACGAAAAAGTTAGTTAAACAAAGTATCACACTGGTGTAAAACGGTCAAGTTATTTTATCGTCCAAATGGACCGTCGGTTATTTAAGTAGATCCGCCTACAGACCTGCCTTCCTACCGGGGTGGCTGATAATGCTGCGTCAATTACCAGTCGAATACCTTCTATTGATGTGTTAATGCTGAGCTTGCTATTGTAGCCAATCATACACACACCTATGCAACACAAAAGTTAAGATTAGGAATTATTCGTATTCTTTTCGGTGCATTCCCGAAGTTTATATTGATAATCACCAGGTTTCGGTATATTAGTACAGAATTATTCAGCTAGCTTAGTAAAACCTCAGTATTTGTGGTTAATAGTGTATGGTTTACGCTATGATTGTCTAATTAGAATATTAGGGTTTATCTTTGAAGTACACCCAACATGTAATGACTCCTTAGACTGACGTGGTAACACCGGTATTCCACGTAAAAACTCTTGCTAAGTGCTGGATAACTTCCTGATTAAATGTCCCATGCGTTGTTTACGTTGGACAATCTATTTATTTTTCAGCGAAATTCCAGCAATAATCTCTGCTATGTCGTAAAATACTAGGGGAATAACGAAAATCTAATGGAGTAAATATACTAATTTAGCCCTTGAACATTTTCCTGATTCCATTATCCTTAAATATATAACAATCTTACAGATAAGGAATTGGGTATATCCTAGCAGGGATTAATAGAAAGGGTAAAGGTTGAATTTGGTTAAAAAGAAATTTCAGATGTTTATAAACAGATCTGAATACATAGCACACATTATATAAAGAAAAAGAATAAGGGGGTAGGCTGTATAAGATAAAATTGAAGGATATAAAAAGGAGTAAAAATTATTTTGTAAGAATAACAACGTTTGTTTATTTATTTATCTTTTTCATTAAAGGTAAATTTAGTAACTCGAATCTAAGTATAACAACTGTGCGCCTTAATTACCGGTATTATTGAAATATTAGAATGTACCACGTTTTTAAAGACTTTCCTTGGAGTAATTTTGATTAGCTGGTTTATCAAGCTCTTTGTTGTTTCTTATTAATGTGTTAAAAAGCCCCAAGAGATGAAATAGCGGGGATAGCTTGTCAGATTCGAGTATTCTATTAAACAAAGGGAGATAAATTTACCTATAAGAACTTATACATTTATATTTAAAACGGGTGAATACTCAGATAGCTCGAGGATACACTGGTCTTATAAAAGCCCGATTGTATCAACTAACACACTCGTTTAATGAAGTTTATTCGATTAGTATCATGTTCTTGGGGGTTTGAAAAATATGTTAAATTTTTTAGGTTAGAAAGTATATAGAGTGATTAGGAGAAGGTATGGCAATTTACAAAGGTCAAGTATCAAAAAAATTAGTAAAGGATTGCCATACTAAAGAATCTTTAAGACAAGACGGCAAGAAATGAATTAAACATACAGAAAAAAAATAAGAACTTTTCTTCGATGACTCCAGTGCTGTTCCTAGATTTTTTATAACTGACTTTATTAGCGGGCAGGTAGAACTACCACAACGGCGCACAGAAATATTAGAAGCAACCAAGCGTGTAACTTCCGCAAACTCCGCGGAATCTCTTCCGTAAACAAGCATCAAAAAAACGTTGCATGCTCCGCTTCTCCGTTGTTTTCATTTTTCCATAATCAAAGAGGGTGGCAAAACTTGATCTGAAGAGTGGGGAAGCACTAAACACGATTTAGCTTATACGGGGGAATTCCTTTTTTTTTTTTAATAGGGCAAGTCTACGTTGCGGGGCTAAAAAAAAATATACAAGCCTGAAACACCAATAAGGACTAACAACATAAATAAAAAACACAGAAAAAAACCTTGCAAGCAAAGCATTAATATAGCGTCCCTTTTAACCTTATAAGGGTATTTTACCGATCCCTTTTTGCTTTCACCCTAGCACTTTTTATCCGGGTATGCATATTACATATGTTGGTCTAGGTTAGGATCAGCTGCCTAAACGTACCAGGTAACAGGTTTTCCCTACTTAGGGTACAGAAGGGGATAGAGGGGATTGGGTTAACCATCAGGATAATGAGAGATTATTAATGAAAGCACATGTTTTTCAAACATTATATTAAATTAGGTTTGGGTCTGAGTTCTGACAAGACTACCGTGATGTTAGGTAGCTATCTATTCTTATTACTTATGTATACTGTCTTTGGGACTAGGAGCTTATTTTTCACAGCTGCAACCAATTAATTATTTGCAATTTCTACAGGGATAAAATTTTTTCTTGGTCTGAGCCTTCAGTGCTACGGTGGCGTCTATTCAAATGACCCCACCCTTCAAATTGTTATTTTCCAATTGAGGGTTTTCGTCTTATGTTTGAGCAATTCGGAGGGTTAAATAATGCCACTTGCTCTACCCTTTAAAGAATTACTATATGCTGGGAAAAATTCTTTAACAATTGCATTACTAAAATTAGTCCTTAACGATAAAAGAGGACAATCAATGTTAATTATGGGAAACAATCGCAGGCAAACCACCAGATGAATTTCTTAGTAGGAAATCCTCAGGACTTACTCGTAATCCGATAAAAAAGTCATATATTTACTAGTAATCGAAGATATTAAGTCCAGAAAATAAAAATATAAAATATAATTACAGTTTACACAAGAAAATTAAGTTACCAAGTCTAAATCTGACGACAAAAAAAGAGATGCCTTTGCGCGCAAAAATCAGTTAAACCTTAATCAATTATTTAAATACTACTTTGGAAGAAGTATTAGAGCTTTAAATACTTAAACAAGAAAAGAAAAATCAGGTTATATTGTTTATAAGTAAATAACAAAATTAACACGTGACATTAGGAAAGCTCTAATACTTTAGCTTAATAGGAATGAAAAACATATCTTAATTACTTCTTTTATTAAATAGTAGACAAAACTCTAATTATGCCTATATTAAAGCTTTTACGTTAAATAGAATAAGATAAACTTTCTACTTTTGGAATATGAGCAAATATTTATGGACTATTTTAAAACTTAACTAAGTGAACAACTTTTCTAATATAACGAAAATTTAGTTTCCTTATTATTAATGTACTTAAAAGGTCTATTCCTCGTCGAGGTTAGTGTACCGAACAGAAGGACTAAAAAACTGTTACTCTTCTTTTTAGCTAAAAATAGAAAGTACACTTCTTTTTCGACAAAACTAAAGGCTGCTAATTAGTTAGACTGTTTAACAGTGAGAGGAATTAGTTCCTTTTTTATGCTTCCCATAAAATACCATTCTTTAGGAGGTAGAGAAGAATGAATAGAACTAAGTTCGCATATCCAGTTAAATATGTAATATAATTCTTTGATATACGAGGTTATTTAGTACTATTTTCCATCTTTAATAAACCTTTATTCAAATAATTAAATCTCAATCACGGCTACAATAGTAGTGTGATTACAGAAAATAAATATTTCTTAGAGGTGAATGGTTATTTTGAGCTTTATAATCCCGCGAAGTAAAATTGAAGATCTCACCTAATTATAAAACAACTACTGATATTCTAATTAATTGTAAAAAAAATTGAAGATAACATAACAAACAAAATTAGCCCTTTAAAATAGCGTATATTTCCGATTTTAACATGCGGATATAAAACTTTATAAGTAAGTACGGAATTGAGTAACAGCAGCAGCTAATACTTTAATACTAAATCAAACATATCTATAAAGAAAGTCATTAGAAAGAAATATAAAAAAATTAATTTAATTTTAGTTATGAAAGAATAAATAAATTTAGATTTAGTTTCGTTAAACTGATGTTGTGTTAGCTAATCTTTCACTAAGATAATAGCATTTCCACGCTACAGTTGAATTTTAAGGATATGAAAGTATAACAATATTTGTTATTGATAAGATAGGTAAAGCCCAAATTTCTAAGTGCTTCGTGTTAATTAATTGCAGTTACATAAATGATTATGTGGATAACTGATAACTATAAACAATATATAAAAATGTTTTTGAGGTAGGGGCTAAATGGACCGGGTTGACGCTAGGTATTTCAAGTAAAACCACATTTTACCTGTACACAGGTCTTAGATACAACCTATTATAAATTATCTACCATTACAATCTAGAATTATTAAATATCTGGTTGCAGATTGCTAAAAGTAGTAAGGTGGGACCTCTGGTTAAGATATTGCGAAAAGTAGGCTGATGTTAATTTGAGTTGTTAAAATAAAAGGTTAAGTAAATTTTGAAATAAATAAAATATTTGGATTCTGTTTATCCTCCTCAGCTATTAAAAAAAAATATCTGTCACTTTCATATTTAAAAACATGTTTAACTAAACTTCGTGAAAAATACCGTATCACAAGAGATCACGTAATTTTAAAGGCAAATATGCTATTATAATATTTCTAATTTGAAAGGCCACCCTACTTACCCTTAAAGCCTTGATTATTCTGGTTTTATAGAGCGGAGGGTTGTGTTTTCTATTGGTAGACGGAAGCAAAAATCTTTCTCCAAAAGAACAAAAATATACGACGTTTATTTAAATAGATTATGTTAAACAGCTAAAATTGTTGAAGTTCAAATTAAACGTTTCGTAACGCCTATCTATACTTCTATTTTAGAAGGATACAAGAAAGAGGGGATTAGCTAAATAGTGGCCACATTTTACTAACCTAATGCTTTATTGAG
>JACYFI010000254.1:0-17444 GCA_020975735.1 Ophiocordyceps xuefengensis
TTACCAATCTAAGCTATAAACCCTTGTTATGTGCATTTTATTTAGGGTTGCGCTTAGCGATTTTTTCCTTGGCAGCTGCTAATTAGAAAGCAACAAAATACAAAAACTATTTTATATTATTATATTTCATTTTTAAAGTATCAATCTTTAAAATGCCTAGCCTGAAGTATTAAGAATTTTAAGTTATTTATAAAGCTCAACTAACTTTTTATAGGCCGGCTGTAAATGGAAGCCAATAGCATTACTTCTATTTTTTTTTCTTTGCTGGTGACGGAAGTATTTTGCCGCACAAAAAAAATACTTAAACAAAATAAAGGTTTTTCGTAATAAAGGGGAATTAGATATCTATGCAGACTTTTATCTAGCTAAGGCCTTTCAAAGGCATAGGGAAAATTAAAAGCTGCACAAAATGTTGAATACAATAAATAATAATTTCCATCTCTTTGTTGGGGTTTTTCCTTACTGACATCCCTGCGTAGCATACAAGGGGTGCTTTGAAGCGTGACTTAACAGGAAAATTGTAAAATCGCGCAAGCACTTCAGGGCCTGCTAGCGCGAACACGGCTATGTTTAATATATTAGAGGAAATTACTAGAAGACGTTTTATAAAATAAATTACCTCTGGGCTATTAGTCATAGCTTGCGGCTAAATAAAACTTAATACAGATGTATATTCCTCTGATGTGTGCATGTATCTATGGTTTATATCAACACCAGCCTAATTAAATAATATAAAGGGAAAAACATTCCTTGTTTTAACTATGCAAAGAACTAATCTTTGGGCAATCGCAGTAAACCTCTAAATCATTCAAGAAATCCACAGTGAGTTAATTACAGATTATTAAAGTTTTGCGCCCAGGGCCTAAAAATGTGTTACATATTTTAATGGGCTGGGCCACAGGTAGACTCTAAATAATTATACCCTATGTTCCTTTGAGCTATCTTAACTTATGAATTAAGGCTTCATTGTAACTTAAAGACTTGCCGTAGGAGCTTTAATTATTGTACGGCAGTATGCTTTACGCGATTTAAGATTATAACGTATACGGCGGCTATTAGGAGTCTTGGCCCTAGAAAACCGCCCGACATGAGCCGGGGATATGTTTACTGTTACATCTAAACCACAGTCATAGACTAGACACGACTCGAAACGCGGTGGGGTAGCATTGAAAAAGCATGTGTTAACGCTTAGACTACTATCTTTTTATTTTGAAATGAGGCTACAAGCAGGCTCGAATTGTTCCTACCTATTTTTGCTTGGCCTTACTACTTACTAACCTTTATTTATATTTTGATTTCGCTGTATGACTGATTTACTATAGGAACAAAGCTCACTAGGTTGGTTTTGCACTTTAATTTGTTAATTTGTTAGCTTCTTAGTTTTTTGTTTTTCGTTGTTGTTTTACTTATACTCGTAAAGATCAGGGTACTAACGATATGCTACGCGTTCTAAGAAGCGAGAAAAAATGCAAACCATAACCTTAGTTCTCTTAGGAGGGAAGGGCAATAAAACGAGACCCTTAAAGCCTGCTACAAACAAATAGGTAGGCAGATTTTTTAAAGGTGAAACTGCATTAATTTGACCTGCAGACCCTATCTCTTCGAGATATGCATTTAGCCCGTAAGGGTTAAGCCAGGGTAAAAATAAAACATGACCATGTAAACCTTGCAAAAAACAATAAACAAGTGGAGCTTGCGTGATTACACAAAGAAAATATATTAGCTAAAGCAGAGTCAAGCCTTGCATTTCAAAAATAAGATTGCTAATTTATACTGATAATGTTAGCCCGGTGGCAACGTATTGCAACTTGCTTCCTATGATTACAAAAACAATAACCATTTCTTTTTATCTAACCAGGCATAGATATATATATAAAAATAAGGTGAATTATTAAATTAGTACTTTTATTCCTTAAATTATACTTCAAGGATTTCGTACCGGTAAAGACTATAAAATTCGTAATAATATACCTTACGTATTATTTTAAGAAAATTATCTTTAAGAATGATTTCGTGCCCTATATGCTTTCAGTCACGTTATCTCAAACTAACTTAGCGTTCCCTCCCCGGGCTTTGCTTACATTTGTCTTAGTAAAAAGAAACAGTCCTTATGTTAATATACCAGAAAAGATAATTACTAAGTACAAAAGCCATTTATAATCATTTAAAATATTTAGGAATAACCAACAGGTAAACCTCATAGGGTTAAGTAACATATTTATAGAACCTTTTGAGTTAACTCCTTTCGTTTTCCTTGCGGTACAAGAGTTTCGTTCTGTTTTATTTTCTAATTCCCTCCTAGTAAAGAAGAAACCATACTGTTCGTCACGGACGTAGTTTAACCCAGCCATTAAACTTTTTTAACGACGAATCAGTCGGCACCCTACATAGTTCCTGCGGTTCCGTGGGAATAAGTTAATCCGAAGATCTAGCGGCCAACGACAGCACTCATTTTGTAACTCTTGCGCAAAAAGCCTGTTCTATATGTTATTATATTATTCTATTTCATTGATTTAAAATGGTTCAGGACTATGTCTTCATTTCTATTTCCTTATAATGAAGAATTCCTTTAATATGACTCTTATTAGCAACCATTTCTAATCGTAATCTATTTTAGAATATAATATAAATCTAGTTAATTCTCTCTCTTCCATTGGGCATAACTTCTAACGAAGTCTGCCCCCCACTAATTTTATTATAGGCCGGAGGGCACTCATCTTATAATCCTTGATTCAGTTAATGGCTTTGTTATTCTCATTAATTCAAGGCAAGATTTAAATCAAATGACTTCAAAATCCTGTGGTTTTAATACCTATATGCTACTTCGGGTGTAGAAAAAACGGAAGAACTTTACTCATTAATGGGTCCGAAAATTTTGTAACAACAAATTCTAACCCATGAAAAATTTCGGACGATTTTTTTTCCTTACGAGATATCCACAATTATATGTCAAGGATACTAAAATATCCATTGGAGCCCCCTTATCTTGGACTGTGTTGGAAGTAAATGAAAAAAACTAATTGAGCACCTTCGTTTAACCTCGGTTTAAGATTTCGATTTTTAAATCTTGCATATTTTTCTAGCCAAGCACCTGGCAATGGCATAGAAAAATAAAGCAACAAAAAACACTTCAGAGAAGTAAAGCCAGCAATGTCAACCTTAAAATCGGGGTTAAATTTCTTTATTTATTATTTAGCGGTCTATCCTCAGAGTATTTACAGGGAAAGCCTCCTTAAGCTTCCGTTGTTAGCAACCTCAATTTAATTTGGCCTTAATACTATACTAATATTCTACTTCCCTTAATCCGGTTAAACTGGTTTCTCTTTTTTCTCAATTATAGTGATAATGGCTTTAAGATTCCACAAAATGTTATTAGTCTCCTAATTTTTGTGGCGTGCCCATAATTGGTTTATCGAAAATGATCTATTTACTACACCTAAATTGGCCTAAAAACGTGTGATTTTCAAACTGCAGCAATCATCAGTAGTCCATTTCGCAAGAACTCCTATTTTCATGTTTATTATTTTTTTTCTGAATATAACATTATCTTGTGTATGTTGCACAATGGCCGGCAGCCGCTAGCTAGTAGATTTGAAAAAGGATTAAGTCCAGCTAAAAAGCTTTTCATTTCTTTTTTCTTATGACAGAAACCATCCAACGCAATACTAAAACCAGTAATAGTGTATCAAAAGATCAAGTGTGGGAATGTTAGTTGTATTTGTGAAGATGCATTGTACTATAAGTTTACCCCACCGAATCCCAAACCTATTTACCAGGGACAAAAAGGCCCAATACGTCTTTTGAGTTATATACTGGAAATAGGGATTAACATTTGAATTAGAATTTTCTCCTAATTAAAGACATGAATAAAGCCTTTTGAAAGAATGAATATAACGATCTTCAATCCTCTTTTTTATTTTTAATGAAATATTACCAGAGGCGATCTGCTTCCTAAAACGTTTAGTTAATCAGACCTTTTAGATTTCTAATTTATAACTCTCATATTTTTCTCATAACCCTATAGAAATATATATCGTATTATGAATTAACTCTAGTAATTAGAACAAATCACCTAAATAATTTGTGCGTTGGCCATATATTTTAACCTTTGGTTTTAGGAATTAAGCAGGCCAGAAAAAAAATTAGTTTCTGAGAACGCCCGACGGCCCACAAATCTTAACCTATCGTTAGGATTAATGTTAGTTACCACAGGAACGCAGCAGTTATTATTTAAGAAATCGAATCAATTTTAAATTTTATATTTGTTGGGGGACTTATAAAATAAAGTAATGTTTTGCGTTTGTAACGGTGAGACTTTCTACTCTCTGCCTTCGCTCGTACCCCCTTCTGGGCTTAAGCTAGATCTTCTAGTGATTAAAGGTAAAGTAAGCCTATTTAATATACTAAACATATTCTACCAATATGAAAATTTGTTTTCTATTCTTTTTTGATTATTGAAAGCTAAAAGCATTTAGTAAAAAGATGTGATTTTATGGCAATAGGCTTTCAACATTTATTATATTATATTCGTTATTTTTTTTTCTCTAGTTATTTTTATTCTAGGATATCGATTTACTTAAAATAGGTAAAATATTGTTTATTAAAAATTTATACTTAATTAAGGAGAAAATTAAGTCCATATTTTCTTTAATCCTTTTTCAAATATGGTATTTCAGCTATTTTACTAATATAAATCACTTTCATATCTTTATTTTCAAATAAATATTACTGAATTTTATAAAATCGATTAAAATATTTAATTTATGAATAATTAGAAAGGAATTTTCTCTTAGGTATTGGACGATCAGAGAAAAAAGGTAGATTCATATAGGATAATTTGCTTTGTATTTTAAGACTAAATTTATGGAATATTTTGTATATTCTACTGCTGCTCTCGCAGGCGAGGTTTATTATTTATGCCAAGCATCATTATTTTTTTTATATTAAAAAAAAAAACCGTTTTTTTTAACTTTTGAGTTACCTTTCTTATTTATTTTTAAATATTTCTTTTTTTAGATTAGGCTTGCTCTAAGTTACAGGTAATATAAAAGTAAATTTATTGCTTGTATTGTTTGTATGTTTAATTCTCCGCGTTACCAAGCAAAATTCTTCTAAAAATTTTTCGTCTTCCTTTTAGGCTAATAAAACATTTCAGACCACGAATTTAGTATGTTTAAATCATATAAATCAAGATAACTTTAATGTTTTTATTAATATTTTATTATACACAGGTATTCTTGTTGTAAATTATTTTATTACAACAAAATAAAAGATGTTTTTCCATTCTTAAAAAAAAAGGTAAATATTTATATTTTTCACGAGTATCTCCCCGTTTTTTTTTAAGCAATTGTCTTAGACATCCAATTTAATTCAGTTATTGTTAAATTTTCTCATTATTGTTTTAATGGCGTTGCCAGCCTTCTTTATTCAAAAAGCATATACCTATAAGGAAACCCTTTAGCTAGGCTGATCTTTTAACCTTATTCCTGAGGTTATGGATATGCAAGACCCTAGCACAAAGAAAAGCAAAAATTTATTTTATACTTTTTCTGTTAAAATATAATAACATTTAAAATGTTGGGTAGTCTCTAATAGGAATAATTGTTTTATTACATAATTACTCACCTTATAGCGTTGAAGGTTTTATTTTACAATAATTGTCTAAAAATACAACTTTCGCATTCAAAGTTTAGATATTTTAGTTATTTCTTGGAAAGTTTACCCAATTATGATTTAATGTCAATTTATTTCTTCTTTATGAGGCGTAGCTACGGCTCTAACAACTAAGCAAAATAATTTAATAAACAGAGTTTTAGGAATATTTTCTGTCTGCATGTTTTAATTTGCGGCCGAAGCAATGCCCTACTGCTGTAAAACCTGTAGTAACCATACCCTACAACCCTAGGCTATACGTATGCAAAGGGATAAAAAGGTTTCAGCAGAATAGATAGCCCGGGCTTTGTGTAGGCAGAGGCGAATTTCTATTAAGAAATACAGAAGCCTAACCACTAAAAAAAGCAGCATAGACCTAAAAATACTTAAAGATAAAATATTAAAGGAACAAAAACATCTCTAGGCGTAGATTTTCCAAGAATCCAGATTACCTTATGTGCATCTTGTGTCCCAGCCTGCTCTACGTCTAACATTGTAAGAACTTGTAGATAACAAAGGTAAGCAAGATTTGCCGCTGAGCTTTTTTAGGATACATTAAAACATCAACTTTCCTTTTTTCACACCGAATGTCGCTGGTGTAACAAGCAAAGATAAAAAATAATAGTCTTAAAAATGATAAAGTACAATTTTAAGGTTTAGCAGTAAAAGCGCGCTGAAAATTTACATAAATTTCAATTTATCTCTTAATTTCTTACAAGCTTAAAATCCCGACTAAATAAGACTTAAGTATATTCACTGTAAATGGGCTGATAATATTATTTACCTAGGGGAAAAAAAGCGATGCATGCCCCAGGCGAAGACTAATATTATATATGATTAAATATTAGTTAGACTACTTAAAATGCAAGCAAAAATAATTATTAAAATTGGATTTTAGACCACCTGTTTTTACTCTCTTACCAGGGTCTGTGCACACATAAACTGTCTCTATCCATTAGTTCGCCGTACGCAAAGCTCACTTACTTTTAGTTAAACTAGAACGTGAATTAGGTTGGATTTACTATTATAAATTATTATGATCTATAATTAAATCTTTTTGTATGTTTCTACATAGGCTAGCTTGCGCTAAACGCAGAAGAAAAGAAGGCTCAGTAAGAGTCCAGATTTAATCACTAACTTCTTTTTACCTAAAACCATTCATTCCATACTTGAAAATGATAAAAAAAGGATTCCATAGTCACATTTGCAGATTAACCTTATAATCGTAAAGATCTCTAAACATCTCTATATTAGCTGACAGTAAAGCTGCTTAAGGGTCTTTTTCTCGTCTAACTAGAGGTAAAGCTGTATTCTGCAGCAGCCTAATTTCAATTTGCCACTGAGTGAATCATAGAGACAGCTGTGTATCGTTACACCATTCATCAAGACCGCTTTACAGGCCAAGCATTTCGCTACCCTAGGGACCACTCAACGTTCAAGGCTGCCTTTTTAACGGGGTTTCCGTCGACCAACAAAATAATGAGTAATGATTTTAAGTTATGCTCTGTAACCAAAGGGCCGAGCACCGGGCAGATTTTCAACCTTCTATACTTAGATCTTTATCTTTTCAAGCAAGTTTGCGTGTTTAATGTAAACCAGGTCGTACAACATCTTTTGTATTGTTCTCCTTTTTACGTTGTATTAGTCCAAGATTTGAGCCCCCTTATTCCCAGAAGTTCACGGTAGTCAATTTTGACCTGGAGTTCCTTTCGGGGCCAAAATTTTATTCCTTTAGAAGATTATGGCCTAATGTGGGGTTACCAAATTTTGGAGATTATTAAATTATAAACGGTTTAAAATTTCATCCGGATTTAATAGAAACGAAATTATGCTCTAAACATACTATGTAAGATGACTTTAGGCAATTTCTAATTCGGTATTTTTACGTGCGGAGCCTTCATTAAAGGTATTTCTCTTTGCTCCCTTTGTAACGGATTAAGTAACGAAAACAGGGTAATAACAATATTTTGTTTATATCGTGCAAAGACTTTGGCTATTCATAAAATCCTAGAAACTTTTACTGTTGGAGATTCTTCGTTTTTATTAAACTTTACCTGCTTTAAATTACATTGCACAAAGCTCTTGTAGATAAAGCAATATTTTCTTTTATCCTTGTGTGTGATTTTAAAGCAACCTAGTTTATCCTTCACCTAATATTGTTGATCTTTACTTTTATATATATTTACAAAAAACATTTTTCCTTCGGCTTCTAAACATAACCTACTACTCAGTCAAAGGATTGTAAATATAGGCAAATCTCCTTTTAACAAGGTCCTGTCAACCCGGTTCTTATTTTAGGCAAATAAAGTATGAATTGCCTGAAGCATTGGTAGCCGAAATTCATAAAGCTTTTAATAGCTGCACAAATTTACTAATCCCTTCTGTTAGTTAAGAATGCTGCTTATTATATATTAAACTTTTGACAGCTTGTATTAAAAAAATAATGAAAATCGAGACGCTTCTCTGTAATTAAAGGATGAAAGCTTTCTAATGTTTAAAAATATCTCTAAGTCTTTTAATAGAGAACTTCCAAAAACTATGAGCCATTCAACACGGCATAGCTAACTATTGCCATACCATCTAATATAATTCCTTATTGCTGTCCTAAAAAATTGTTATCTCCTTTTTTATCAGTAGGAATTTTGAAAAAACAAGTCTCTTTACGCTTATACGCTATTCTAAAGTTGAATTTTTATTGATAGATATATGGGAAGCAACCTCTGCTGTTTTTTATTACAAAAAAAATAGATTCATTCCCAGATAATAATTAGGGGTCAAGATTGTATTATGAATGCTTTAGTCCATGTAAATTAAAACATAAGTATAATCCGCCAAGATTGGGCAATAATTTTCTATTGCATAAAGAAAATATATGTAATTTTCTTTATTACAACAAATTCGAAATATTCCCAACGTTTTCTTCCACCTGGGGCCAGAGACACCTTACCATTATTTACATAATTGAAAGACCACTACTCGTTGCTCTTTAACGAGCAGAGTTATTTTCATCGTTACAACTATTTGGATCCGCGATACCCCAATCCTATTACTAGAATCATTCCTAAGTATTGTTCCATACATCAAGTGGTTGTTGGATCTCGCTCAAGGACCTTCGTCAATAAGTTTGGTTATTCGGAGGCTCTGGGTGTCCCCGGAGTGTGGTTTTTATTACAATTGTCGGGGGTCCTAATCCCAATTTCATGAATTGTTCGCTCCTTTACGCCTTCGTATCTCTCTAGCTTACCTTTTTTCAAAATTTCCGTAGGTACCGTTTGTTCATTTGTTCTTGGATAACAAATATATTGTTTTATTAGGTATCAATATATTTTACTACTTTTTCAGACCATTTATACTTAAGAAAATGTTGTCCCCTTAGGGTAAAAAGATTTATCTCATCTTAAAACCTTTAGATAAAATAAACTAGAGGCCGTTGCCTTATTTATCTATCCATAAAGCTTAAGGGCGAAAATTTTCTCTTTAGTTTACTCATGTCCACCATTACTCACTTGAGTAAATTTATTATAATTCCTAATTTAAAAAAATAAAATTCATTATGTACTCAACGTTCTGCTCCACACCCAAACGCCTATCTTCCTAACTCATTTAAATTTATATTCTAATACCATTTAAACAAGCATACTTGTATTGTAAATGAATTTTAAGAATATTTAACTGAGTCAACCTTTAAAAAGAAACATTTCTAGCTGACAGGCTACAACGCAAAGGCAAGTCTGTATTACAATATTTTAATAGACACCCCTAATTTCTTAAAAATATTTCAAGCTTCGAACTGTTGAGCATCAATACTATTTATACTGGTTGGAGTATTATACTATTATAAAACTAATAATTATTATAAGTTTGCTAATCATAACTATTGAGCACCGATACTATTAATAAGCTGTTTAGTATTAATACTATAACTGTTGAACATTAATTACTGTATAAATGTAATTAAAGACTTTTGGTTCATTCAATGGTTTTTAAATAAACTAATTAGCACAAAATCTTTATTACAGAGTATGACAGCTTGATCATAGGTGTCAATCACACAACAATTCCGCCCTCTGATTGTAATTGGGTCTATGTTAAGTAATCTCTATGAAACTTTCATCAGTACAAGGTTTCGGGTATATTGTTAGATCCGTTAGAATTTTCGAATGCTTCTATAAGCTTTAACAAGCGCTCTCGTACGCAGTGTCCAAAAAATCATGGGGTAGCTCTTAGCCTATTCTCCTTTGTCGCGACTTTAAATAAATAACCCCTTCCTTTTATTTCACGTTTAACTAATAATTTAGGAACTTAACTCTGTTCGGGCTGTTTCTCTTTTGAGATACCGAAATCTGGCCTTATAAAAAACAAGAAGTTATCCCTAAATTAGTTTATTATAATATTTTGTGAACATCCAATTTAACAAACGGGTTTTTCTTGACGGCTACTCGTAGCTTCCCCCGATTTAAGTAAAAAAAATTTATTAAATTTTAAAAAATATTATAGATGTTAATCTAACTCTGAAATACGATAGAGTTTCTTTACTATACTTGCCTCTATCTTCTTACAGCTTTGTACTTTTAATACCTAAAATGATTTCCCCCAGCTTTAGTTAAGTAGAACAATCTGATGGTTCGGTTAGGTCTCAATACATGTTAAAAAAGTCTAACTGGATTTACCTTTAACGCCTGCAGATTTTAGTTGCTTAAAGTATTTGCTAAAACTTCTGCGGGATAAAGGAGTGTTTTTTTCTAAAATTAGATGGGAGCTAAATAATAAAATTTTTTCTTTAACTTCCCCTGACTAACTTCTTTACTAGAATGTAACTGAGGATATATTTCTTTTTGCTCCTTCCGAATAAGATTTTAAATTAAACTTAACTATGGTTTCATCACCCTATGATTTAGGGCGAGCTCCCTAATAAAGGAATAAACCTTGTTTTTAGAAAATAGTTATATTCAGGTTTAACTATACAAATAATGCTCGTTCTCTGTTAATAAGTTCTTCGGTATCCAATCCTCTGATATTTTAAGTAAAATAGTATGGCTGGTGTTTTATAAATCAGCATGAATAGGTCTTAGGATTCTTTGTAGAGCGAAAGCCCGTTTCCTTATAATAAACACCCTACTCTTTTTGCTGAATTTAAACCACTACCTAGCCATAACTATTAATCAATTGACGTTATTTAATTCATTGATAGATACGTGATGTATTCTTTGTATCTAATAATATTGGAATTTTTCTTCGGCTGGGCTTCGGCAGCAGCACAAAATTTGCATTACTATAACTTTTTAAAGGTAATGATTTTGAAGATGTCTGATTGATAAAATTATTTCTGCATATGATTTGTTTGTTTGTTAATCGTAAATTATTTTAATCCGTAAACTTAATTATGAGAAGAATTTAAATAATTTTAGTTCTGCCATTGCTATTCTAACGAATGAGGCCGAACTATATCCTAAGCTAATTATTATATACCATAATTTAAGCCAACACAACATTAGTCGACTAACTGCACACCTTTAAGGTCCTTTGGACTGCGGATAAATCCATTGTTATATCAATCTTGATGTTACCTTGTGTTACTCCTAAGAGTCTTCCTAACCACTAACATTTTATACGCTTTACTTGGTTTATGATTGCATTTTAGTGAGTTCCCGTGAATTTAGGATGGGTTTACCCTGCAGAAGGTCACTTTACAAAGGCTGTACTTCAACCCTTTCATTTATGGTCTGGAATAATTCAGAATATTATTTTTGCTATTCCGAGTCTACAATACTTACTTCATAAAACTTCATGATCCCCCCAATTTTTCGTAAAATCAAGACGATTTACAATTCTTTCTGAGATTAAATTACTGTACCGCTAAGATATTTACTAAATTGCCCTACTATTATAAGATTTCGCAGGAAGAACAAACTACTTCTTTTACCGAAATTTCTTAATGGATACTAGACATATATAAAATAGCCAAAGGCCTGGGTTAAGCTGCAGCCTTCTCGACCAATAAATAGTTTACCTTATATACTTTTATTTTATTCCGTTAGAAAAATTAATAAATACTATCTCTGCTTTAATAAGAAATATTTTTTTATAATCTCAATTTTTAAAGCTTTAGCTAACTTGCGCTGGTTACTATAAACCTATTGTATTAGCTGCTGCTGTTAAATTGATCCAAAGAACTTTTTCTCTTAGTATAGCATTTAATAACATCGCCCTTTACACACCCTATAAGGGCTTATAGCTGAATTAGCATCTTTTGCGGCGGTGTTTTTCTCAGCGTTTTTAACCTTCTTAGCTTAGTAGTATCTATTTTTATCTTAATTACTTATTGGTATATTCTTCCTGTTGTGCAATAGACAATTGATTCTAGGTTACTCATTAAGTATACGTCGCTTCCTCAAAAACTTAAAGTTCTCTCGTATGTTTATAAGCCTAGAAAAGAAATTTGCCTTTTTTCTAGTACGGTATATTGTGGTTTTATAAAATCTAGAAGTATTCTTCTCCTGTTTTATACACTTTTTCTTATAGCGTAATATATTCTAATATCAATTAAAGTAAAGTTTACTATATCCATATTTTAAAAGAGCGAGCTTGCGCCGGAAAGAGGTGTTTTACGTAAAAGTTAAGAATGGCTTTAACATATATATATTTATAAATTATTAGTAATCTTATAGAGCTACCCATATCCGCCTCCCGGGGATTAGGTTAAATTTTATTCTTATATTATTAATCCAAGGGCAAATATAAACCACCTTTGATTCTTCCGGAGGGATAGGGCGACCCCCATCATTTAATATGTTGAATTTTATCCAGATAACATTTTTTCATTGAGGTTCGGGATGTCTCATACCTGTCATGTAAATATCTGTTTTTCGCATGATGAACTTGCGCCTTTAAATATATTCCCTTGTTACATGCTTAAATACTAATTCTTTTTTTTTTAAAGCCTTATTAATGGTAATATTAAAATGTTGTACCCAAAAGAGTTACCTCTTCTCATTGGCCGGCATATTAATCTACTATTCGGTGTCAGGAGATAAAATAAGCATGCCAAAGCCAAGTTTTTTTTATATTATTAATTACTCATTAATACTTCTCTATACAACCTAATTACATAAGGGACCCCTAAATTTGGGCGTAATTTTCAATTTATTAATCTGTATCCTTTCGAAGTTAAAGGTCTGACTAATATTCAGCCTATATTATGAGCCTTAGGCTTGCAGCGTAAGCTAAACCAAATTATAATTATAACCAACCAACATTTAGTCGATGAACTTGCAACCAACCTATAGGTTTTGGGCTGCGGGATCGCCCCATTATCTTACGTATATCATATCCATGTTTGTACCTTACCACGAGTACTTCCCTCGTGTCCACAAGTATGTGAATCCATAATGCTTGGTCTAGATTTGCTTTAGGGTTTCCCCGTCAAAATTGGGTGGGTTTATTGCAGAAAGTTCATTTATACATATTGGTGCCATTTAAAGATTGTTTACCACTCTTTTTTTCCTTTCACGAGCTATGCGACAGGTCTCAGTGTTGTCTTTCACTACACCTGCCCACAGTCTTCGGAGATTTATGCCACTAATCAGCCCGTTTCGGCTTTAATAATCCTGGACTATGGTTAAAATCACCGTGCTCGGGTCTAACCTTTTAGCCACTGTTTCGTTTTATATTTAACGGCCACGGTTTAACTCGGCATATGCTCGCAACGAACGTTAACTTGGTGACCCATTATGCAAAAAGGCGTAACGTTCCTTTTGTGTCCGAAACTGCTATAAAACATACAATTATCTTTAGTTCCCTCCAATGGCTACTTTTTCACTATCGCTCATGCTATCATATGTTACCTTGGAGGATGGTCCCCCATTATTTAAACATCGTTTGTACCGTCATACTTTTATAAAAGGATACTTCTATTTTCACTCACGTTATTCAATAGAATTCGTCTTTTGATTATTTTGCCTGAGTTGCTAAGATATTCAATCACTTCGTTTAAAAGAATTAGATTCTCTAGAGCTTATGAATCTTATAGGAATTCAACCCAATATTCATGGCATGGCCCACAGTATACTTTTGGACTTTATTAAAAACCAAAACAACAATCAGGCAGAGAATAGCAGCTCCCCTATTAAATTTCTAAGATACGAAAATTTTGATTGCCATGGCTGTGAGACCCGCAAAGACAATTTTTCATAACTTAGTTTTATAGTAAAAATAAGTTTACAATACTTCAATAAACCTTCAAAATTAAAGAGCTTAGCAAAGGATAAGGGTTATTAACCCCAAGGTGTCATTCAGTCCCTTCACCAGAAGGCGATTTTAAAATATTGGAGGATTTTTATTGCCTATGGTATAAATATTCTTCTTTGAACATTGCATAATTCCCATAATAAAGGTTTCTTTATAATACTTAATAAATTACAAGTAATACTATTATCTTTTTTTTTAAACTGTTTTCGTAATGTTCCTAAGTAGAATGGTATGTTGATATTTCGGTTACTGTGAAACGGAACACAGGAAAACCTCTCTCAAGGAAGGCGGCTTTTACCCCTCCAGCCATAAACCCGTTGTGGATCTTGACATCGATTAGGTGTTAGGCATCTATAACACCACCTTAATACTTTGAAATATAATTGCTAAAACCTTCAAGTAATATTATCTATTAATAATTATAACTCAACCTCAGACCCTTAATTATTATACAATTGTTAAATATAATTAGCCCAAAATACTGCAAAGATGAATGGAATATTATCTTGACTTTGCAGCACAAAAAATTAAACTATATTACAAGGTTTTTACTCAGTAAACCCTTCCGAAGCGCGAAAGCACCCAATGGATACGGGGTATGTAGACCTAAAAGAAATAAAGCAATGGATAGGTTAGCACTATGAAAAAATTTTCATGAAATAATAATTATTCCCATTTGTGCATCTGCATTTGTATAATTCTGTGAGCTCGATTCCGTTTTCCCTTCTGTCCCTTTGCAACCCCCCCCGCGATCTCTGTCTGAGGATATGGTGGCGTGGCTGATCTCTTTCGATACCAGGGAAAAATTAATGTATTGCCTACTTCTATACCGGTGTAATAGTGAAACAAGTAAAACTAATGTAACACTCCTCTTACAAATGCAGCGAATGAGGGATAATAAGGCACCCAAGCATACTTCTTTATATTTTCATTAGTTAACCGAGGAAGGCCCTTGACGATTTCCATTACAAGCCTTGCTCACCCCATTCTCCTTTGAACATAATTTCCTATCCTTGATCCCCTGCTTTGCCCCCTACAGCGGTGGCTAATTGTGGCTAGCTACAAGGGTTATTGTTTAGCCACCCCGATCTCTTCGAGATAGGGTCAAGCAAAGCCATTTTAATTAAGTTAAATACGGTTAACAATAGGTTATAGGGTATATAAATCTATCTGTTCATTATAACTCAAGAGATTGGATTTTGAACCGAAGATAATCGTTGACGGTTTGGAAGCCTTTCCTATTTTACCAAATAAAACTACCCCTTTTGTTTCTTGCTGCTATCAACAGGCGTACAGGGATTGCTAACGCGGGCCTTAGATAAGCGGTAGCTAGGTTACACAAGCCCAATGCCCAATAAACAGCTTTTACAGAGGAAATATCCGATTCGAACGATGGGGGGTTAGAAAACAACCTAATTAAAATTCAAACCTTACCCACCTTTTTAAAACCAAACTCGGTCAATCTCTTAATGTACATTATATGAAGGCCTGTCCGTTATAAGCTTTTCTTATATATCCATGTTAATATTAATCCCTGTCTTTGATTCGGAGTTCCCCTTCCCCTCTATATTTTTATCCTTTACCTTTACTATAACTCCTAATTTCCCTGAGCTATGCATAATCTTATTTCCTAGCCTAGCGCCACAGCAAGAATAACTAATCCAAGCTAGCTACAAAGGTATCGCAAAAGCCAACGCCCACTTATAACCTATTCTATCCAGAAGGAAAGTTAGGATAGCCTATGCAGCGATTCAAGATAGGCAGCGACTAATTCCCTCAGGAATTCGAAACGCTGATGGAATTCTTTCATCAAGAATACACTCTTACCGTTAAGTTAAGGATATCTTATAGCTCATATATATTTTAGATACTTGTAGGATGCCTATATTTTACTCACTTTATTCACCAGTATTCCTTTACAGGGTGATTGTATTTCACGATCAACTTTAATTACCTTTAGGTAGCTAATCTAACACCTATATCTATAATCTGTTGGATCAAGATATGGATAAAAAGCTCCCTAGAAGCAAGATCTATTTTTTTTTTTATTGTTTTTGCTTTTTAATTTATCCAGCTATTAGCGAACAGTTTCTTCAAAGGTATAAGAGTTAGTAGAAGCGTAAAGAGCAAAAAACAGAGTGGTTACCTACCCCACCGTCACCCTGTAAGGAAACAATAAACGCATAGATCAAGAGGTATAAAAATGCACAAAAAAAGTCTTAGTCTTTTGAACTTTTATATTAAAGTTGAAAATAAGGATTTAAACCTGTGTAAACATCCTTGTGTGTAAGTAACCATACTTCTACCCAATGAACAATTTTCCTATTTATTTACAAATTATTAAGGGTAGCCTTCCTTTTATTTATTTGTAGCCTACATAAAAATAAATAAAGGAGTGACTTACAATATAAATATACAACAGGAGAACAGGACCAGCAGTCTAAAATCACCGAGCTACTACATTACCCTCACGACGCAGCGTATACGAAAAAGAATAGTTAGGTAATTGTTGGTTGGTGAAACTAATACCATGGCAATGCACTATTTTTCTTGTTGTAATGGCATCGGCCTGTGTCCCTTATTTTATTACCTAAAAAACGTGAAAAAAGACCAAGCTATTATCTTATATAGACAGGGTATTCTGTTTGAAGTATATTAAACTTCTAACCAGCCGCCCCCTATTTTTTGCAGATCGCGCCAGGGGAAGGGTTTAAATTAATAATCAGGAAACAGAGCGACTACATGTGAAAGCATTGCGTAGAATTTATAATTAGCTGAGCTGTTTTAGTAGAGTTGTAGTTTAAGCAAATTTTAAATATTGAACTTTACCACAAGGAAGTCTTTAAAAATAACAGAAGAAAGATAAAAATTGTAATAAACCAAAGAGTAAGGTCCCTCTTACTGTTAAGAACCTAACCGAAACCTATCTTATACTGCTCATTGGGCTGTGTATGAAATAAGTAGATTTAAACTTTACTTACATGCTAAGCAAGCTAAACATAAGCTCATCTTAAGGACGAGAACAGAAGAGAATGATCAAGTTTATAGGCCTGTGCTTGTCTAAAAAATACTATTTATTATGTTTATTAGCTTTCTGTTATCTGATTTTATCGTAAATTAATTATGGGGCCACCTATCATCGCTAATAATAAAGATTTTATACTAGGCAGTAAACAATCATATTAATTATAAAGAAGTATATAATATATTTCCTACGTGACATGTGACTTGGCTTTCTGTCATATTTACCAATCCATCAAATTATTACTAGTAACAACCTAACATTAGCTGTGTTTGGGGTTCTAGCATTTTTATTTATCTGAGGTGGTAACTCTAACCTTCCTTCTTTAGCTATAATACTCCTTATTTCCTTTAGTTGATAGTTAATAAAATTAGATTAGTTTATTTTAACATTATAACGCATTGATTTGCTGCCTTATTATAGTAAGGATATTGGCTGTAATGCTAATTTAATAATATTTACAAATAATGCTAAGGGGAATACTATGTTCAATTTTGCTTGTAAGTTACACTTTGTTCTTATA
>JACYFI010000235.1:0-14964 GCA_020975735.1 Ophiocordyceps xuefengensis
CAGCTAGTCGGTAAGAATATCACGATAAATTTAAAGATAATATAATTAGGAGTTTAGGTGCTGTGCTTCTGCTGTGCTTAATAAAGATAACCGTAATCCTTAACCCTCAGCGGCACGGCAGCCTCCCCTGTTGGCGTGACTAAAACGAAGCTAAGCCTTAGGTAAGGGTTGAGGAGTGCTTCATGCCTTTTATTTTCTATGCGTTTGCAAGGGCCTTAGCTAGAAAAATATTTTTTTTACGCACATAAAATCTTGAGCGTCGCTAGTTTTTGTGCTGGCAGCTCCGCGCAGCTGCTGGCTGCTTCGCCCAGCTGAAACAGCACGAAAAAAAATCAGATTGACGAATTTCACCATGAAAAATGGCATGTCCATTGGTCTAGGCCTTCGAGTAGGCTAAAGGCTCAAAATCTAAGTTTCCAGATAATATATTTTTTGTACAAGTTAATATCTTTTTATTTAAACTGTACCTGTTATAGGTGCAATTATAATATCTAGTTTTAAACTCCTTACTAAATGGAAAAAAAAGAATTTAAACAGCTAGTAGGCTCACCTAACTCCAAAAAGGAATAGTTACTTTAGACTAGTGTAATAGAAACTCTGAACTCTTTTATCTTCAATTATTTTCATAGTATTTAATAATAGAACTTATCAATTTTCAATAGTTACAAAAATTATAGTATTCAACTATTGATATTTATTTAGTTAATGGTATAACAGGTTTACTTTCATGTTTTTAAACTAACAATGAATAATACTTAGCGTTATTATCAAATGAATTTCTTTATAAAAAGAAATAAAAAATCTTATTAGTAATAATGCCTATGTGTTAGAAAAAGTTAATTGTATTAGCCGTATTTCTATGACATTAGATATACAAATGGTATTATATATTCTTTGAAAGTTCTTACCTCCTTTGTTTTATTAAACTAGGGTTACTTGGGGTTCTGATGTTAAAATAGGTGCTAGTTACTACTTTATTACTTATTTACATTTTATGAGGCTCATTATTCTTATTATTATCTAATATAAATATATCATCTACTTGGGTAGTGACGTGGATTTTATACTTTTTTAAATTTAAATTAGAATGATAAAGACACAAATTATTTTTATTTGTTGGGGATAATTTATAGTCGGTTTGCTGTAAAACGACACCGTTTATGGGTGAATAATTTGGACTACTAAAGGCCACACGTGGAGTCACCCCCTTGCGAGGTAGGAAATTGTTCTAGCCAGGAGATTGCCCCCTTAAGTTTAAGGCTATATGGTAATATTCAGACCAATTTTACCTAACTACTCCTTAAAGTTAATTAGATCATACTTTAAATTATTGTTAAAGGTACAATAACGTATTTTGGCTAGTTTGCTTTAACTATTAGAACTACAGAATTGAAGAGGTACATTTGCATATTCTCAGGGGGCTCATGCTTAGTATCCTTCAATGAGCTGTATTTTAGTAAACATATTCAAGGTCTAGAAAGGTTCCATATATAGTGTTAGCCACACCGGGATATGTTCAAGCTGGTCTTTTTGTTACGCCCAGGGGCGGCGTATTTTATACGATTGAACTGGGACTAGATCTATTATACTTCTAAGAGGTTTAGTTCCAATTAAAGCTATATTTGTTCCTTATTTTTGTTTTTATCTTATCGTT
Source organism: Ophiocordyceps xuefengensis (assembly GCA_020975735.1). Lineage (NCBI taxonomy): Eukaryota > Fungi > Ascomycota > Sordariomycetes > Hypocreales > Ophiocordycipitaceae > Ophiocordyceps > Ophiocordyceps xuefengensis. Next base: position 1,655 of record JACYFI010000235.1, read on the forward strand.
AGTATTGTGGTACCCCTTATAAAACTTCAAATTATCATGGGGAGTTCTTATTCTTTCTTCAGGGTATTAGTGAAAAAATTTACATTATCAGATTATTGGCTTGGTACCATCATTTATATCGAGCAGCCTATTCCAATTTTATATGTTTTAATACTAATATCTTCCGGTGGTCAATTTATAAGATTTCCTAGAACATCGTCTATCTGCATGTAGATAAAAGAGAATCTGAATATTTATTTGGAATTCTAGTTCTTTTTACAGAATATTAGGAATATTCCTGGGTATGAATAATTAGACGTATTACATTTTATTCTGGGTACTTATAGTGCTTTAAGTCTGGTTATCTCGTCTTTTATTGTGTAAAATAAACATTGAGATAATCTCTAGAATACGTTATTAGTAAAATACCTATAACGAGCGATATATCTTATCCGTTGTAGTACACAAGAGCAACCACAAATATAATACTTTGAAATCAACAATAAAGTTTACTGTCAAAAAAAGAAAATTAAGTTGACAGCAACCTATAACCTAAATTCTTTTCCCTTCCTTATATTTTTACTACTTGACTTACAAGCCTACCTATATGTTTATTATTAAATATTTAGGTTGATGTCCATATGGGACCATTGATCAATTGTGCATAACGCCTTTCTGGGTTTGTTCGGCTATTTTGGTTGGCGTGCTCATTATCAGAATCTTGTTGAGGGAAATTATTCAAAGACAGGTGGTTTATGAGGCTGGATTTATAAAGTAACAGGATACACGACACTAGGGTTGTATCAATTCCATTAAACCATATCACAAACAAGGTAGTACAATGAATGCATAAATAATCTAATTCATCTCAGAGGTAATTCATCTAATCTATTTAATCTGAAGCTAATTTATACCACAAGCCCTAATCCTACAGCAACAAGGGTAATCTCCTCTTTCATTTCTACACCAACCCAATCTAACCGTCTCAAGTCCAACATTCCTTCTATGAAAGCCCCCCTGAATGCCTGTGGTATACTACCCACCTAGAGGACATACCTTGATATAAGTTTTATTTACCCACGATCATTATGAATTTATACATAATTACTTGGATAAAATAGCAAATCAGATTGGTTAAATACTTCACGTATATGAAGAGAAAATAAATTTAGACAAGGGTGTGGATCGTAGAAGGCTTTGTTGGGCCAACTTTTAATGATGAGGAATCGCACAAATTTATTGTTATCACTAGTGCGCCAACCTCCTCAAATATATACATTTGCCAACCAACTAGAGGTTGTTGGACCTTATTGGCCATTGTTTACTTAAATAAAGTAAATGGGTAGGGTCTTCAAAATGGGTTTTAGATAGGGGTGCTATGCGCCCAAGACAAAGTTCTTGTTAATATTATTTAGTTGATTAAAAAAAAAGATTCAGAGATACTTTCCTTTGAATTAGAGTAGTATTTCAAAACTCAAGAGAAGATTTAATTCAGTATAGAGATGTAGTTATTCCGGGGAATACCCTAACAATTTGAACATTTTCGTGTAGTGCTTTTGCCTAAGGAATTTAGGAATTATTATGTTTTTTCCGTTTTTTTTTTCTGCTGTGGGTTGGTTGGTGATAAAACATACATACCATGACCCCTTAGGGGCGTGATGGCATACTACTGGGATTTTTACATTGCAATGCTTATCCCCTACTTTAGAGCTCGCGTTAGATATCCACCTTAAGCTATCTCCTTGTCTTAACACCCCAAATGGCATACTTGCACCCCTGCTGGCGTAACTAGAGCCACGGTCGGGTTACAATGCCAGATTTACGGTACAAGCCCTGCCCCCTTCAGTGTAAAACTATTATTAAAATCCTCAAAACCGTATTAAACTGACCCTGAAAAATGTTTATTATATTAGCACGTATATCTTAAATTATGTTTCATCGATTACAATAAAAACTGTATTATTAACCATTCTTATTTATATTAAATATGTCACAAGTTAACCCTTCTTTATTATATGAATGAAATAGTATTTGCTTTTGCTGTAATAGTTAAATAGGTCTATAAAGATTTGATCTAAAATAATACTACCAGAATAGATTTCGATTGTTCTTATCCACGTATGTTTAATTAAAAGATTATAATAGAAATATACATTTTATAGTATAAATCACTATAATTAATTGAGATATTTAAGATTTATAATTATAAGTAGTCATATATACTACTTATGTTTCTAGCAATTACTTACAGGAAATAAATAATTCCCTTAGATCCAATTTTGAAGTCAAGAGGATATTTATTAAATTTAAGAAGTTTTAGGTGGTAACTTAATTTATCTTTAACAAATATAGGATTTTACTTAATAATCGGGGGTTAAATAATATTAAGCTTAAGCTGTTGAACTAACTTCATAAATTAGTAACGTAACAATTTGAATCTATAGGCTCAAGGAATCTCCTTATACCGCTACGTTTACCCAAATTATAACTTAACAAAGTCAAAATAAATGCAGAATGCACAAATTTAATTTCCCTTTCATATAATTACTTTATTGTAATTTAATATTTAATAATGAATTTAATCGGAATGTGACCTTAGAATGTTGGATCTACGGCATTTTCGGACCATTAAACATTTGCTTCTTAGTTTACAATAGGGATTAGGGCAACATTTTTAAGGTTTCCAAAAACATTGGGCTAAATTCGTTCGGTTTATAGTCCCGGCCGGTTGGCCTTTAGGTCTTCTTCCTACCTTTGATTAGTTACTATTGAATTCATCAGTGACCCTTGAAAGATGTGTATGTCTGGGTTAAGATTCGGGAGCCTAATGCATAGTAGCATGGACACATGTAATTGGAGTAGTTTAAGTGGTTTGTTTACAAATGATAATGTCTTGCAGTATGTATTTTGTTTCATTGAGGTGCGATACCATTACTTTTTATAGAATACTTTCTACGGGGTTTAGAAATGATGATGCCTTATCCAAGCTCAGTTTTTCGTAGTAATTGCAAGGTTCCCTTAAACGATAACAAGACGGGCTAGACTTACTTTTAATTGACCTTGAACTTAAAAAAAAATTATACCAAATTTTTATACAACTTGTGACTATTTAAATACTAACGATTTTTTTATTATTTTTTATAAGTTCCGTACGTAGAGGTATTTTTGATAACCAAGATGGAGCGATTTATGGGCTATAATAAGAACTTCTTCGAAATGTTTAGGTTTTTAAAATGATTTAGTTTTCTAAAAATTTTATTTTATAACCATTTATTATAAATTTTTATTTTATCCTGACGTTTTTCTTATATCTTATTTAAAGGAATTCCTTATTTATTTTGGATAACTTAGATATTTAAAATGTATAATATTTATAAAGTCTTAGCATCATTATTTTTACTCCTTTTCATACACTATTATTTGTTTTTAATTAAGGATGTAGGGAGGATTATTAAAATATCATTTTATAAGACTAAGAATTATGAAAATTTTATTTGCTTATTTTCTAAAATATGGAAAATTTTAAAAAGTTATATTTAAAATTGATTTTTATTTATTAGATTATTTAGTATACTAGCCTTTATATAGATTTCGGCTTGATTAAACTAGCGGGTTTTATTTTTAGTATGTATTAAATATTTTGATATTTATCATTATTTACATTTTATTTTTTTAGGATAATTTTATTAAGGGAGGTTAAAAGGCAAAGTTAGTGTACAATTTGGATTACATTCTCGAATGAGTTGGTAAGATTGAGGTTATTGTCATTCAGTTAGTGAATACCCACAGGATGACAAATAATTTATATGGAATAAAATAGCGTATTATTAATACACGAGATCCGTCTCATTCCTCATTACGAACCGTGTTTTTAATGGTGTGGTAATGGGGAGGTAATAAATCCGATTAAGGGAGTTTGAAAACGGTACTTAAATCCTGAAGAGATAATCCAATCCTAAAAGGATATAAAACTAATTTTATGGAAGGGTTAGAAGAAAAAAGTAAGCGAAGAGATACAACCGTAATATACCAATAACAAATATTTGATAAAAATTTGGGTCGACCCCATACTTTTACTGAACAAGAAGTAAGAAATATGTTTATCCTATTTTGACTACAAGGGCTACCCCTCCTTTATTCGGTTATAATGTTCGTATAAACAGTAAATTTCTGCCGCTGAAACAACGAGATTTTGGTGGATAGGGGATTGTTAGTAAAAAAAACGCTAACATTAAGACTTGGGTAAAGTGGTTGATGGTAAAGGTTGTCTTTAAAAAAAGTCAAGATTCCTTTTAGTAGATAAAAATAAATAAATAACGATTACTTTTCAATATATATCCCTAAACTTTGATTACTACTAAAGACTACACATTAAAATATGCGGGCTGTACTTTTTTTTTTTATGCGGGTGTAAATTTACCGGAAGCAAGTTTTGGCCTAAAACCTAAAGTTACAATAATATGTGGATGTGAAGTAAAAAGTAAGTAAGGAAATTAATAAACAAATAAAAAATTTATACTATAGGATAAATAAAAATTCTAAATACGTGGTAGAAATTAGGTGCTTGAGCAATCACTAGCTGCTATAGCTGTTGCTGGGAGGTTTTTTCTTGACATATTTGCATAGCCGCCTAACCAGCCTTCCTATATGAGGCCGTCTTTAGTGATTAGTTTAATAAATTCATAGTCCTAGCTCCAGAGGTAACTTTATACGTGTCTTAAGGCCGAATCAAATGAGAATTTTTTTATTAGTCCTAGTAAATTTATAAAATAGAAACATTTATATAAAATTTTTCACCTCCCTTCTATATCAATTCTTAGGACTATAGTTAGATGTAAGAAATTCATTCATAAAAGAAAGATCTTTATGAATGAAAATTAACCATTCAAAAAATAAATGGTGAGTTTGGTATGGCTCTGATTGAAATGCTGTTCAGGTGCTGTGACACATGTACTCGACGTTTGAATTTTCTAACATTAAGGGTAACCTTACAATAAAACTAAAAAGTTAATTTAATTAAAAGTGGTGTACAGGTGAGGTAATGAAAAAGGATATATTTGCCGGCCTAAGAGAAGGAAATCTCAATCAGAAAAAAAAGGGTGGTACCAGTTCCTCTATTAGAAGAGGATGATAAATATCCTTCGGGGGGATAGGTAGTTAGTTAAGGTGATGACTTTTAACTGCCAACAACTCTCGTAGTCTGAAGTCTGAAAGGGTTGGAGCGACCCAAGCATTGGGTCCGTGAAAAAAACCCCCAATTGCAATTAGATTACACATTGAGGGATGTTTTTGGTCAATGGTCCAACAACGGCTTAACTCTGGCACTTTGGAGAAGTTGGGCAGTCCTTTATTTTGATCAGGTCCTAAAACGATGACTATAGGATTAATTAAAAATATGAACAAAGCAATTGTTTATATATTTGGGTTAATGACGATATGGTATATTTGGTGTCTATTAGACTAATACGAGCCAGCAGTCGCAGGTAAAATACGTAAGAGACTAGTATTATTTCATCTTTAAATTAAAGGGGTTTTATCAAGGGTTACCTAAGATCGCTCCATATAGCTTATATAGAGTTTAGTATTTGTACTACGAGTTCTAGATAAAATGAGAGGGGTAGTCTTAGGAGGAGAGATAAAATTTCTCTTAAACCAAAGGGGACTACCCGGTAAAGGGCGAAGGCAGCCCTTTAGTAAAAAAATGACAGTTGGAGGACGGCACAGGCAGAGAGGCACAAACAGGATTAGACACCCAGAGTCTTTTGAGCAGTAAAAATGATGAATGCATGGATGTACAATGATAACTTTAAAATTTAAGTTCGTAGTAAACAATTAATAATTTAAAATTTCTTTTGGTCTATAAAATGGAAAGTGTAGGATCCAGCCGATTTCAAGAGTTAATGTCTGCAAGCAGGAACTGAAGATACTAGACCCGTTTCTACCTACAGTATGAGTTTTGTTTAATTCGATAAATCTTGCGAAACCTTACCAAATTTCGTATAATAAAATTGTCAGGGGAGTTGCCACGCTGTTTCTTACAAGTATATTGTGAAAACGATAGGTTTCCCATGTAATTACGAAAATCCCCTGGTTATTATTTTTTTCATCGTTGGGCTAATATAAAAAAATATTTTATAGAGTAAGAGTTCGCTACTTACGAATAAGCGGCATTAGATCCTTGGCTTATGGATAGACAAAAGGGGCAAAACACAGCATCAGGCCTATTATATTGTGGGCATATAGACCGTGAGCATATTCCTCTTGCTTGCCTAGGGTTACCTCAAGTAACTGCCGAGATAAACTATCAAATTTCCGCGGACACTTTAAAACTTCTGGTACCAAACCATTACCGAAATATATGAGTGGCTGAAAGTAATTACTAAGATATGGTAGATATGGCGCATCACAGGATGATACGAAAGGAATAGGTTATGCGTATCTAAACGGTCAACTACAGGTTTAAATGTCCCGCAAGGCCTTTAAAGCTAAAACTTGTAACTGTAAAAGAGTAACCGAGCAGACTGGTAGTTATCCTATATAATTTAGTTTTAAGGTGTAACTCTTAAATTGGGTTTTGAAAGACAAATCATCACAAATCAAGCCCTTTCTAAAATATATTCCTAGTAAACTGGTTTAAATCAAGCCGTTTATTATTAATTTTGCGCTAGACAAGTTTAAGAAAAAACGTATCCTAAAACCACCCCCTGGTTTATAACAGGTTTTTTGAGTGGGACAGAGGGATCTTTATTGCCGCTTATATTTTGAAGAATAAAACATCAGATCAGTTCGAAATATGTGTGAACCCAGATTTAGTGTTGTTTACACAAAGAAGGAAATTTAATACTTTAAAGTGTATCTCAAAACTATGTTTTATAAGGGAAGGGTACTATAGTAAAAGCATGGGTTGAAGATAAAATCCTTCAATATGTTATAAAAGCATTAATAGAATTCTAAATAATCGGACTTTAGTTATAAAACCACATGTTCTGATAACTAGCCCTTTAATTAGTAAAAATATGCGGACTGCTCATTTCTTTTTAGGAAAAGCCGTTGTTTATAATCAGAAATAAAGACATTTAACCAATAGCTGGTTGCATGAAATTCGTATCAATTAAAGCTCCTATGATCAAAAGGTTTATCTTTCTGAAGTTAAAGAGAGCTTACCCCCGAGATAATATTAAGTATCTTAGACCCTTAGTGCCAGACATCAATCTTACCAGGACTCCCCAATGCAATGCGTGGGTTCACATGGGGCTGAAGCAGTTTGTTATAATGGTTAGCAGTTTAAGGCAAATCCTCTGCCTTCCCAATCAGGATTGGAGTACAATTAATATCCAATTAAACTCAAAATAATAGAGGATGAAGGCCTTAAAGAGGTATACTTGCCCTATTTCGGGGTGTTGCTAATATAGTGAAGGATTGGCCATAAATGGTGGTATTTCTTTAAGAAAATGTCTCTAATATATAGAGTAATAATATCTCCAATTTTTTTTAAATAATTTTCATAAGGTAGTAGGTTGTTAAGATTCGAAAAGTTACTTAGAAATTCTATGTAAACAGCTGAAATAGTTAGAAGTTAAAGGGTATTTTATCTCCTTTCAGGGGTTAGAAGAACTTAAAATGTAAAAAAGCTGGAATGAAATCCGTAAAAGAGTATTTAAACAACGTGGTAGGCTTGCTGAAAAAAATAAATTAATTATAGATCATATTAAATTTGATAAGTGCATGGCGACAAACAGTGGAAAAAATGTGAATTTAAGCTAATCTTAACAAAAATAGGATAAAAACTTATAGGTATTAGTCTGAAATTTGACTACTGGAATAAGGGTAATTACAGTAATCGTGAATCACCATGTCCACGGTGAAGACCCTCGGATGTGGGTACTAACTCTCGTCCAACAGCTGAAAAAGACTTATGCAATAAGGTGTTGCTTTCTTAGTCTATTAGTAAAGAAAAAACATCGTAGGCTTATTCGTGTAGATTATGGTATCTTATGAACAGCGACCAAAAGCTGTCTATATTGGGGAATCGTGGTATTGCGCGGGTTCTAATTAGTGTTAACGTCGAAATCGGTTCGGTGTAGTGGAAGTTGGCACGGGTATTAAATCACATAAACTATGATTTAATATTTTCCCTCTTTATCAATGAGGGTGTCACCTTTGAATCGGGTAAGAGGGGTTGAAGCTTAACTCGATAAGATTATGACTTTTAAAAAGTTCGAATTCTTTGTCTCCCTATCTTGGGCATGTAATGGATTACTAAATTAGTATTTAAACTGGGGTAAAGGGTTATCCCTTTCAGTATAGATTATCCGGTTCCGACTCCGATCTAGAATTCGGAATATAAATAAGATATATGAGACGGGATGGGTTTTGAGTCCAGAAATGTGCTTAAAAGTTCCAAGTAAGTTTTGTCTAAAGGTTCCCTTATAAGACTCATATTCTGTCAGTTCAGTTGTTTTAGTACTAAAATTAATGCTTATGAGGTTCAAGTCTAAAAAGAATCCAAGCAACGTTTTAAGCCTCCGATGCGTAAGCACGGCTAGATTTTTAAATGTATATATTAAAAAATAAGCCATCTTGGGTTGCGAGCCACGCCGCTATGTTTGTAGCCTTTTTGGAGGACCAGCGTAATAAGGACTACGGATTCGCATTCATTTCCAAAGATCTTTGCCAAAGCTGAGTTCTTTTGGGGGGGGGGGAATAAGGGAAACAGAAACCAAATCACAACCATAAATAAGATGGAACTTGTGAAATTATGGTTTTGAATTTTGCTATAGGCTAAGTATAACAATTGAGCCTTTAAATAGGATTAGGCAAGCTCAAGATATAATTTTTTGTTAGCGGACCGGCATATCCATAACCTTTGGTCAATATTTAAGCAAGGGCTCATAAGCTTCATTAAAATAGATGTCTGGCTTGGCCTTTTTTGCGCTATCGACAGACAAACTATTTTAACAAAGGAAAAAGTTTGTATAGGTAAGGTAAACCATTTTTCGTATATGGTATCTGTTTAGATTTAGGGTGTTCGAGTCACCTTTTTTCGCTTGAAGTCTAAGAAATGATAATTTATAAATTACAGATCCAGATCAAGGGGATGCGTTTTTTAGTGTGCTAAGCTTCTTAAGTTTGGTATAATTTTCTTACAGTGCTTTTTGAGAGGCCACAAAGCTAGGGGATAATGAGCCTCCTAAAAAAACCATAAGGAATTAAAATATACAGGCAATGTTTAGAGGAAAAGATGCATTCTCGTTTATGTATGGTGTACCACCAACCAACCAGCCCCAAAAAGCAACCCAAATAGATACCTTAACGACTAGGGAATTAAACACAACGTAGCCAAAACTGTGAGTCATTTATTTTGTTTGCGGGGTATTTGTTTCTAGCTTAGCAAGCTAAAGCAAGACCTGCTTTCCTAAAAAATAATGAATGATTGTGCTTACCTTAGAACTTCTACCACTACACTTTTTGGTTATTTACTTGTAACCTTATATCACTTACTGAAAATTTAAAGGCGTGCTTCGCCCCATGATGGTAAAAAATAGCGCAAGTTATCTATTTGTTTTATGCGGAAGCATAATCCTGGATTATCTAATCCTTTGTTTTTGCCTGATCTCTTTGACTGACAGCACCCCTATATTTATAACTTAAAACAAAATTAGTGGAGCTTTATGCAATCAAGCTCTTGCTTGCTTATACTTTCCTTGGTGACTAGACAGCCTGCCATAATACCTTCTTCCAGGTGGTGTGCATTAGCAGAGCGGTAGCTGGCATAGATATAATATAGAAAAATACGAATTTTTAATTGTAGGCCCTTGGGCACGCATTAGAAATAAAAGCATGAGGAGCACATGCCCGCACTGCGTCTGTATTTTTTTCACTATGCAAAGGCGTTAAAGGTAAAAGTTAAACTAATATTTATTTGCCAAAGACAACTTCTATAGCTTAACGGGTAAGCCGTTATGTTAAAAACGTTTCAGATATTTCGGGATTCCATATCTTAGAGGATTTTACAATACCAAGAAGAATTCAGTGATCAAAAATTGTTTATTTGTTATGATTTATTATTGACATATTTGGTTCCGAAGCTTAAATTTATTTCTCAAAGAGTCTGCCTTTTCATTTTAGTTTCACCTCCCCTTGGCCATCTCTATACTTAGCGCATATCTTTAATGCTTTAACCATATAATGCAGCTGCATTTCTATGATTCTTTTTTTAATAATAGTTATGTGTTGTTTCGTGATTATAGGCTTTAGTTCACAGGTAATATTGCAATCTTGACATTATGATGTAGAGATATAATCTCAGATAGGTATAGAATATTCTTCTGTTCCTTTGTTTTAAAATTTACCAAATTGCTGGTAAAACCCTTTAAGGGCGATCAGGCCAGGAATTGAGAGACAGGGGATAAATATTTTCCTCAGGGTCTTCAGAGACTTGGGTTAAAGATTAATACGTTATATCCAAACTTATTTTAATTAACAATAGAGTCCAACAAATCAAACATATATGTTTATCGTAAACATACTTAGGTAACCACTAATGTAAAATTAGGCCACAGTTTATAGCATTTAATTTTAATACTAAGTACTCTAAAATGAGAAATCTTCTCAATATTACACCTAAAAAATATAAACTTTGACTTCTATAAACACAGTTAGGTGATATTATCATATGTCGCGGCTTAAACAACGGTGTTTGGATCATTTACTAAAGTATCACTAAAATATTTTTTTGGACTAAGCGAAAAGCCATGCCTCTAAATGACTAACCCATTGTATGAAAATTGCCTACAAGTTTCTTAATTCAAATTATATTATGAAAGAAAGCAAAGATGTGGTTCTTGGTAGATTACGTATAATTAATGGCAGGAAGGAGAAAAAATATTTATTCTAATCATTATACAAAAGCGTAAAATTTTGTTACCCCCCCGAAGATATAAGCAATTGAGATAAAGCTTTAGATATTTAAGTATGGGCGAGGCAAAATGCCCTGTTTATCTAAAAGCTTACCCTCATTTAGATACGAAATAGTTTTATGACTCCTATATGCAACACTAGCGCGGATTGTCTTAGTTACTGACGGACATTTTTCTAGTCAATTCTTGCGCAAGAGGATGGACTTGTCGAGGAAGAATACGATGTGTATTTTGTCTATTTTACAAAATTTTTATTTTCCTAGCCTTGCTAGCTAGGGTGCTAATTTATGTTTCCACTTTAACCCAACCATACGCGCAACAAATCTAAATGGAATTAATTAAAGAAGTTTCTAATGTTATGCAAATTGCCAGAATTGTATGCAAGGTAATTTGAATTATAAAGGTGAAAATTATCCTAATATTTAAAAGACCGCCAAAAAAGTTGTATTCTATGCCTCCATCTGGACAAGTATAATTTCCTAACATTAATCCTACTATATAACTAAACTTCCTTACGAACTAAGGAAACAATCTTATTATTTATGTTGACTATAAAAGGATTTAATATATTTAGGGGTAAACCGTTTAACTCAGAAGAAGATAACATGAAAGTACTTCTATCAAAAATAACTATCAATAGGTCGTACAGAGTTATAACTTCAGCCAGGCTTAAAAATTACGTTATTAGCTATTAAAACAATAAAATATTTAATTTTTGTTATTTTCAACAAATAAAGATCAGAGCTGCTGCAGCTTTGCGACGTACAGATATTGTTTTTTTTGTTAGAATGTGTGTACGTGCTAGGTACTAAACATGTAACACTAGTATTACTAGTATTCGTGGTTTTATCGTTGATTGACGTATGAGGTAACCACCACTGCTCGTGTAAAAAGATTAAAATTATGGTGTGATATTTATTATTAAAGCTGTATCTTGGAAGCTTTTATTGTTCCTTGCTTATTTTCTTAGAAGTTATTTCCTATTAGAAAAGCACTGTTGGATAGGTACCAACAACTCTCGGCGAAAAACCCACCTAAAAGCTTTAATTACTAGCTATTTATCGAAAGATTTGATAGTGGTCTCATTAATGATCTGAGTAGTTAAAGTTCTATCATAAAGAATTTCTTGCGCTTAGTCCCAAGGGAAATGGATCTATCGCCGGTCTAATTAGATATAGTCATATATCTCTGTAAAAAGAGCAACGAGAGCGACGGGTTCCTCATTTATCTAAAGTATGTAAGGAGGTGACTAAGATGGGCCCAGGGGAAACTTTGGTTTTAAAAATTTCGATATAAGAGATATTAATACTATTATTTATCCGAGGCCTTCGCCACCAAAAAATGTAGAATAAAATATTCCCTTTATTGTTTAAAGATAACTCAAAAGACATTTCATATTCTAGTAAAACTACCCATTCTTAAACAACTTCAGCCAATTTAATCCCCTTATTATATTACCCCTGGTTTATGATGGAAGAAGCCATGGCTTTTATTATAGGTGTATTACTCAGATTCTAACATCTAGGTTAGGGGTTATAGGATAAAAAGCATATATTTTACGATAGAGTCCTTTGCAATATAATAGGAGTATAAGCCTTATATTGACAAATATTCCAATTGTTTGTTTTGGTGTAGGTCAAAAATAACAAAATTAAGGGCGGGAAATGTGTTTTCAATGTAGAGAACTGGCTTAGGAAGATTTATAATTTAATAAATTATCTTTTGACACGTCCCTTATTAATCTCGTTTCAGGGCAAATCCGACATTTTACTTTTTAAGAAGTTTTTAAATTTTGATGAAAACCAAGTCAACATCGCTACCATTAGAAGTTTCAAATAAATGGTTATCATCATTAAGCTACATTTAATAGTGGAAATTATCGTGATGCGTTAAGCCTTAGTTTTCCCTAAGCCAGGCATTAAAATACAGCTAGTGCCCGCACAAAAGTAAATTTTTTTACTGATTATAACTGATTAGTCTGGTTTTTACAGGACGCGGGAAGGGGGTGTTTTTTTATGGATTAATAAAAAAAATCACCCGGACAAATTTAGGGAAAAAAGTAATGGATCTAGAATTTATTTTTAACTTAACAACACAGTAAAGAATAAAGAACTTTAAAGAAAGTTTAATATCTACCTTAAGTGTGGTAATATTATTATCTTACAATTAGCATTGGGGGGCTTATTAGTTGAAAATTTACAGATGTTCGTAATAAAATAACCATCAATTTTGAAAAAATTTAAAGTACATGGCGTATAAAACTGAAAGAAAATTACGAAGATTTTAAACAAGACGGCTTACTTATTGGAAAAAAAACCCCATTTATACAGAAAAGGGTGGCGTTAGATGAACTTAAAAAATCAAAGGAGACATGGAAAGGAAATATAATATATAATTTAATATAAAGATTCT